>JAREIK010000703.1:52480-98690 GCA_029783825.1 Sapria himalayana | reverse complement strand
TATTAATTTGATCATTTTAATATTCAATTAAAATGTCTTATAATATTGTTATTATAACTAAATATTATATTTACATTTTTAAAAATTTAAAAATTATTATATTTTCAAAGGTTATAACCTTCAAAAATGATAAAAAATCACATAATAATTTTTATTATTTATTTTTTAAATAAAACTTAATAAACCACTAATGACTAAACATTTAAATCTCTAGACTCCTAAACCCCAAAACCCCCTAAATACTTAAACCATTAAACCTATATAACCTAAATGATAAATAATAAATCTCATTTTTATTTGTATTCATTATAATTTTAAATATTGATTTTAATTATTTTTTAGTTTATTTTTATAGAAATATTAATTATAAAATAAATAATGAGTGAGACAGATATAATTTAAATTAATTATTTTTTATGAAAAAAAAATAAGGTTATAAAAATAAACAAAATTTCATAAATTTAAAATTTTATTTAGTAATATAATTTACTTTGATTTTGAATTATTTTGGGTTCTGCAAATATATTTTAATTAATATCTATCTTATTAATAATAGTTTATAAATTTATTTTTAGTTCATTATTATAATATATATTAGTACATTTTTTTATTTTCAATCTACAACAAATATAATTATTAATATTATTATAACAAAGTATTGTATTCATTTTAGAACTATTAAAAAATTATTATATTTTTAAAGGTTATAACCATTGAAAATCACGAAAATTCATAAAAATAAATTTTTTGTTATTTCATTGATTAAATAAAACCGATAAACAAGAAAATGTTTAAACATATAAATTAATAAACTCTTTAACCCCAAAACCACAAAAAACATAAACAATTAAATAGTTATACCCTAAATAATAAATCATAAATCTCATTTTTTTGTATTCATTATAATTTTAAATATACATTTTAATTATTTATTAGTTTAATTTTATAGAAATATAAATTAAAAAATAAATTATTAGTGAGACAAATATAATTTAAATAATTTATTTATCATCAAAAAATATATAGCCTTATAAATGGATACAAAAATTTTAAAAATTTAAAATTAATATAGTAAAATATTTAACTTTGATTTGATTTTGAGTAATTTTATGGTTTGCAAATATATTTTAATCAATATTTATCTTATTAATAATTGGTTATTACTTTTTTATGATCATTATTATAATAAATATTAATAAAATAGTTTATATTGAATTTATATTATATATAATTATTATGATTAATATAACTTGATATTGAATTCACTTGTCAAAAAAAATTTAAAAATAATTAATTTTCAAAGGTTATAACCTTCAAAAATGAGAAAAAATAACAAAAATAAATTTTTTATATTTTATTTTTTATATAAAACCTATAAACCACTAAATGACTAAATACTAAAATGACTAAACTTTTAAACCCCGAAGCCCATAAATAGTTAAAACATTAGATTAGTATTGTCTAAATAATAAATCATAAATCTCAATTTTATTAGTATTCATTATAATTTTAAATGTTCATTTTAATTATTTATCAGTTTATTTTTATAGAAATATTAATTAAAAAATAAATTATTAGTGGGACATATATAATTTAAATAATTTATTTATCATAAAAAAATGCTTATAAAAAGAGGCACAATTTTAAAAATAAAAAATTATTATTTAATATTATATCTTATTTTGATTTTGAATCATTTTATATTATACAATTATATTTTAATTTATATCATTCTTATAAATACAAATTTATTAATTTATTTATTGATCATTATTATAATATCTATCAATAAAATTATTTATATTGAGTTTACAATATATAAAATTAAAATTATTATATTTTCAAAGGTTACAACCTTCAAAAATATAAAAAAAATCAAAAAATTAAATTTTTTGTTATTTCATTCTTTAAATTTATATAAATTAATTTTCATCAAAAAAATATGGATAATCTTTTTAAAAGAAAAAAAAATTTCAAAACAATAAATTATTATATTGTAATAAATTTTGATTTATTTTAAATCATTTTAGGTTTTTTTATTATATTTTAATTGATAGCTATCATATTAAAAATAGATTATTAATTTATTTTTTGATCATTAATAGAATATTTATCAATAATATTGTTTATATTCAATTTATATGATATATAAATATAATGATTATTATAACTAAATATTGAATTCACTTTTGAAAAAAATTTTAAAATTATTATATTTTCAAAGGTTATAACCTTTGAAAATATAAAAAAATAATAAAAATAAATATTTTGTTATTTTAATTTTTAAATAAAACCACAAACCACTAAATGCATACACAATTAAATCAGTAAACTCTTAAAGCCCATAATGCCTAAATACATAAACCATTAAACAGCTATAGACTACTAAATAATTAAGAAATATAATTTTTATTTCAATTTATTATAATTTTAAATATTCATTTTAATTATTTATTAGTGTATTTATATATAAATTTTTATTACAAAATAAATTGTGAGTGCAACAAATATAATTTAAAAAATTTATTTTTAATAAAAAAAATATATACGCTTATAAAAAAGTAAAAATTTAAAAATTAAAAATTATTATCGAATAATATTTTTTACTTTAATTTTGAATCAATTTGGGTTTTGTAAATATTTTTTAATTAATATCAATCTTATTATTAAATGTTTATTAATTTAATTTTTGATCATTATTATAATATCTATCAATAAAATTGTTTATATTGAATTTATATGATATATAATTATTAATATTATTATAACTAAATATTGTATTCACATTTCAAAAAATTTTAATATTATTATATTTTGAAAGGCTATAACCTATGAAAATGACAAAAAATTAAAAATTATTTTTTTGTTATTTTGTTGTTTAAATAAAACCTATAAACCACTAAATGCCTAAAAACATGAATCGCTAAACACCTATACGAAAAAACCTTTAAATACTGAAACTATTAAATTGGTATACATAAATAATAAATTATAAATCTCATTTTAATTTTTAGTCAGTATAATTTAAATTTTTATTTTAATTATTTATCAGTTTATTTTTATTGAAATATTAATTACAAAAAAAATTATTAGTGAGACAGAAATAATTTAAATTAGATCGGTATACCCTAAATAATAAATAATAAATCTCATTTTTTTTCATTATAATTTTAAATATTCATTTTAATTGTTTATTTGTTTATTTGTATATAAATATTAATTAAAAAATTAATTATGAGTTAGACAAATATAATTTATGTAAATTATTTTTAATAAAAAGAATATAGATAAACTTTTTAAAATAAAAAGAATTACTAAACAAAAAATAAATATATAGTAATATATTTTGGTTTTCA
This sequence comes from Sapria himalayana, assembly GCA_029783825.1. NCBI lineage: Eukaryota > Viridiplantae > Streptophyta > Magnoliopsida > Malpighiales > Rafflesiaceae > Sapria > Sapria himalayana. The sequence goes on along the minus strand of JAREIK010000703.1, from coordinate 95,334 downwards.
TATGAATCATTTAATGTTTTGTAATTATATTTTAATTAAAATCTATCTTATTAATAATAGATTATTAATTTATTATTTGATCATTATTAGAATATAAATCACTAAAATTGTTTATATTGAATTTATATGATATATAAACATAATGATTATTATAACTAAATATTAAATTCGTTTTTAAAAAAATTTAAAAATTTTGATATTTTCAAAGGTTATAACCTTTGAAAATATCAAAAAATAATAAAAATAATTTTTTTGTTATTTATTTTTTAAATAAAACTTATAAACCTCTAAATGCATACACAATTAATTCACTATACTCCTAAACCCCGTAATACCTAAATACATAAACCATTAAACCACTATATAGTACATAATAATTAATAAATCTAATTTTTATTTCTATTTATTATAATTATAAATGTTCATTTAATTATTTATTAGTTTATTTTTATATAAATATTTATTACAAAATAAATTATGAGTAAGACAAATATAATTAAAATAATATACTTTTAAGAACAAAAAATATAAACTCATAAAAATAAGTAATACATCAAAAACATTATTATTTAGTAATTTATTTTAATTTGATTTTAAATAAATTTAGGTTTTGCAAATATATTTTAAATAATATCTATCTTATTTATAATAGTTTATTAATTTATTTTTTGATCATTAATATAATATCTATCAATATAATTGTTTATATTGAATTTATATGATATATAATTATCAATATAATCAAAACTAAATATAGTATTCACATTTAAAAAAAATTTAAAAATTGATATATTTTCAAAGGTTAAAACCTTAAAAAATGAGAAAAAATAACAAAAAATAAATTTTTTGTTATATCATTGTTTAAATAAAACTTATAAACCATTAAATACCTAAACACATAAATCTCTAAACTCTTAAACCTAGAAGCCCCTAAATACTTAAATCTTTTAACTCGTAAACCTTAAATATAATTTAAATAATTTATTGAAATATTAATTACAAAATAAATTATGAGTGATACAAATATAATTTAAATAATTTATTTTTTATCAAAAAATAAAAAATTTTATAAAATGAGGCAAAAACTAAAAAACAAAAAGTATTATTTAGTAATAAATTAACTTTGATTTTGAATCATTTTAGTTTTTGTAATTAAAATTTAATTTATATCTATCATATTAATAATAGTTTATTAATTTATTTTTTGATAATTGATATAATATCTATCAAAAAAATTGTTTATATTTAGATTATATTATATATTGTTATAATAATTATTATATTTAAATATTGTTTTCACATTTTTAAATAAATTTTAAAATTATTCTATTTTCAAAGGTTATAATCTTTGAAAATTTAAAAAAATATCAAAAATAATTAATTTGTTATTTCATTCTTTAAATAAAACTTATAAACCACTAAATTCCTAAATACATAAATGAATAACTTTTAAATCTCGAAAATCCTAAATAGATAATTTTTCTAATCAGATATATCCTAAATAATAAACATTAATTATCATTTTTATTTTATTCATTATAATTTTAAATATTAATTTTAATTATTTTTTTGTTTATTTTTATATAAATATTAATTACAAAATAAATTATGAGTTAGACAATTATAATTTATATAAATTATTTTTCATAAATAAGATATAGATAAACTTATTAAAAGAAAAAAAAATTAAAAACAAAAAATAATTATATAATAATATAATTTGCTTTGCTTCTGAATCATTATTGGTTTGTAATTATATTTTAATTGATATCTATCTTATTAATAATAGATTATTATTTTATTTTTTGATCATTATTAGAATATTTTAACATAAAATTGTTTATATTGATTTTATATGATATTTAAATATAATGATTATTATAACTAAAAAGTGAAATCACTTTTGAAAAAAAATTTAAAATTATTATATTTTCAAAGTTTATAACCTTAGAAAATATGAAAAAATAATTTTTTTTTTTGATATTTCATTGTTTAAATAAAACCTATAACCCACTAAATGCCTCAACACTTAATTCAATAACTCCTAAATTCTAAAACCCTAAATAATAAATAAAAATCCTTTTAAACCGGTAACCCTAAATAATAAATAATAAATCTCAATATTATATTTTTCATTATAATTTTAAATATTCATTTTAAATATTTTTTTGTTTATTTTATATAAATATTAATTACAAAATAAATTATGAGTTTGACAAATATAATTTATATAAATTATTTTTCATCAAAAAATATAGATAAACTTATAAAAAGAATAAAAAATTTAAACTCTAAAATTTATTATATAGTATTATATTTTGCTTACCTTCTGAATCATTTTAGATTTTGTAATTGTATTTTAATTGATATCAATCTTATTAAGAATTGTTTAATAATTTATTTTTTGATCATTATTAGAATATTCATCAATAAAATTGTTTATATTGAATTTATATAATATATAAATATCATGATTATTATAACTAAATATTGAATTCGCTTTTAAAAAAAATTTAAAAATTATTATATTTTCAATGTTATAACCTTTGGAAATATGAAAAAAATAATAAAAATAAATTTTATGTTATTTTATTTTTTAAATAAAACTTATAAACCACTAAATGCATATACAGTTATATCAGTAAACTCCTAAACCCCGTAATTCCTAAATACATAAACCATTAAACCGCTATATTCAACTTTAATAAATTGAATTTATATTTCAATTTATTATTATTTTAAATATTCATTTTAATTATTTATTACTTTATTTTTATAGAAATTTTTATATTACAAAATAAATTATTAGTGCGACACATATAATTAAAATAATTTATTTTTAATCAAAAAATATATATACGGTTATAAAAGAAGTAAAAATTTAAAAATTAAAAATTATTATCCAGTAATATATTTTAATTTAATTTTGAATCAATTTGGGTTTTTTAAATACTTTTAAATTAATATTTATCTTATTATTAATAGTTTATTAATTTAATTTTTTATCATTATTATAATATCTATCAATAAAATTATTTATATTGAATTTTTATCATATATAATTATTAATATTATTATACCTAAATATTATATTAACATTTCAAAAAATTTTAAATATTAATTTATTTTTAATGGTTATAACCTTTGAAAATCAGAAAAAATCAATAAAACATTTTTTTATTTTTTTTATATAAGTAAAACCTATAAACCACTAAATGCCTAAAAACATAAATTGATAAACTCCTAAATGACAAAACTCCTAAATAATCAAACGATTAAACCGGTATACCACATATAATAAATCATAAATCTCATTTTAATTAGTAAATTATTATAATTTTAAATATTCATTTTAACTAGTTATTTGTTTTTTTAATAGAAATATTAATTACAAAATAAATAATGATTTAGAAAAATATAATTTTAATAATTAATTTTTAATCAAAAAAAATATAAGCTTATAAAAAGAAGTAAAAAGTTTAAAACAAAAATGTATTATTTAATAATATATTTTACTTTGATTTTGAATCATTATATATAGGTTTTGCAATTATATTTTAATTGCTATCAATCTTATTAATAAAAGTATATTAATTTATCATTTGATCATTTTTATAATATATAACAATAAAATTATTTTTATTCAATTTAAATGTCTTATAATTATTAAAATTATTTTATTATTAAATAAAACTTATAAACCACTAAATGCCTAAACATTTAAATCTCTAGACGCCTAAACCCCAAAACCCCCTAAATACTTAAACCATTAAACCTATATAACCTAAATAATAAATAATAAATCTCATTTTTATTTATATTCATTATAATTTTAAATATTCATTTTAATTATTTTTTAGTTTATTTTGATAGAAATATTAATTACAAATTAAATAATGAGTGAGACATATATAATTTAAATAAATTATTTTTTATGAAAAAAAATATAAGCTTATAAAAATAAACAAAATTTCAAAAATTTAAAATTTTATTTAGTAATATAATATAATTAGATTTTGAATTATTTTGGTTTCTTCAAATATATTTTAATTAATATCTATCTTATTAATAATTGTTAATTATTTTATTTTTTATCATTATAATATATATATTAACAAAATTTTTTTTTATATTTAATTTACAACAAATATAATTTTTAAGATTATTATAACTAAGTATTGTATTCGTATTTTATAACTATTAAAAAATTATTATATTTTTAAAGGATATAACATTTAAAAATTACGAAAATTCATAAAAATAAATTTTTTGTTATTTCTTTGATTAAATAAAACCTATAAACACCTAAATGTGCAAAAATATAAATCAATAAACTCATTGACTCCAAAACCACAAAAAACTTAAACAATTAAAAAGTTATATCCAAAATAATAAATCATAAATCTCATTTTTATTAGTATTCATTATAATTTTAAATATATATTTTAATTATTTATTAGTTTATTTATATAGAAATATAAATTCAAAAATAAATTATTAGTGAGACAGATATAATTTAAATATTTTATTTTTCATCAAAAAATATATAGGCTTATAAATGGATACAAAAATTTAAATATTTAAAATTAATATTTTGTAAAATATTTCACTTTTATTTTGAATCATTTTAGGTTTTGAAAATATATTTTAAACAATGTTTATCTTATTAATAATTGTTTATTACTTTTATATGATCATTATTATAATATACATCAATAAAATAATTTATATTGAATTTATATAATATATAATTATTATGATTATTATAACTTCATAGTATATTCGCTTTTCAAGAAAAAAATTATAAATTATTATATTTTCAAAGGTTATAACATTCAAATATGAGAAAAAATAACAAAAATAAATTTTTTGTATAAAAGCTATAAACCACTAAATGACTAAATTCTAAAATGACTAAACTCCTAAACCCCGAAGCCCATAAATACTTAAAACATTAAATTAGTATAGTCCAAATAATAAATCATAAATCTAATTTTTATTAGTATTCATTATAATTTAAAATATTCATTTTAATAATTTATCAGTTTTTTTATAGAAATATTAATTACAAAATAAATTATTAGTGCGACATATATAGTTTAAATAATTTATTTTTCATTAAAAAAATGCTTATAAAAAAAGCAAATTTTTAAAAATAAATAATTATTATTTAGTAATATAGCTTATTTTGATTTTGAATCATTTTAAATTTTACAATTATATTTAATTTATATCATTCTTATAAATACTCGTTTATTATTTTATTTATTGATCATTATTAAAATATTTATCAAAAAAATTATTTATATTGAGTTTACATTATATATAATTATTAAGATTATTATAACTAAATATTATATTCACATTTAAAAAAAATTTAAAATTATTATATTTTCCTAGGTTATAACCTTCAAAAATTAAAAAAAATCAAAAAGTTAAATTTTTTATTTTATCATTCTTTAAAAAAAACTATAAATAACTAAAGGTCTAAACAATTAAATCACTAAACTCCTAAACCACAAAACACCGAAATACTTAAACCATTAAACCGGTATATCCTGAATAATAAATAATAAATATCAATTTTATTTGTATTCATTATAATTTAAAATATTCATTTTAATAATTTAGTAGTTTATTATTATAGAATTATAAATTACAAAATAAATTATGAGTAAGACAAATATATATTAAATAATGTATTTTTTATTACAAAAATATAAACTTATAAAAAAGCAAAACATTAAAAAAATTATAATTTAGTAATATATTTTACTTTGATTTGAATAAATTTAGATTTTACAAATACTTTTTAAATAATATCTATTTTATTAATAATAGTTTATTAATTTATTTTTTGATCATTATTATAATATCTAGCAATGTAATTATTTTTATTGAATTTAAATGAATTATATTTATGATGATTATTATAAATAAATATTATATTTACATTTGAAAAAAAATTAAAAATTTTTATATTTTCAAAGGATATAACCTTCAAAAATTAGAAAAAATAAAATAAATAAATTTTATGTTATATCATTGTTTAAATAAAACTTATAAACCACTAAATCCATAAACACTTAAATCTCTAAACTCCTTAACACAACATCCTCTAAATACTTAAACCTTTAAACTCGTAAACCTTAATTATAATTTAAATAATTTATTAAAATATTAATTACAAAATAAATTATGAGTGAAACAAATGTAATTTAAATAATTTATTTTTCATCAAAAAAAAATATATAAGCTTTTAAAAAGAAGCAAAAACTAAAAAAAAAATTATTATTTAGTAATAAATTTTACTTTGATTTTGAATAATTTTAGGTTTTGCCATTTTATTTTAATTTATATATATCATATTAATAATAGCATATTAATTTATTTTTTGATAATTGATTTAATATCTATCAATCAAATTTTTTATATTTTTTTAGATTATATATAATTATAATGATTATTATTACAAATATTATATTTACATTTTTAAAAAATTTTAAAATTATTATATTTCAAAGGTTTTAACTTTGAAAATGTGAGAAAATATCAAAAATAAATATTTTGTTATTTCATTATTTAAATAAATCCTATTAACAACTAAATGACTCAACAGTTAAATCAATAACTCCAAAATCTTTAAAACCCTAAAAAGATAATCATTTTAAACTATTGTACCCAAAATAATAAATAATAAATCTCAATATTATTTTTTTAATTATAATTTAAAATATTCATTTTAATTATTTATTCGATTATTTTTATTATATATTAATAACAATATAAATTATGAGTTAGACAAATATAATGTATTTAAATTATTTTTCATCAAAAAATATAGATAAACTTATAAAAAGATGAAAAATTTTCAAAACAAAAATTTATTATATAGTAATATATTTTGCTTTCCTTTTGAATCATTTTAGGTTTTGTAATTATATTTTAATTGATATCTATCTTATTAATAATTGATTATTAATTTATTTTTTGATCATTATTAGAATATTTATCAATAAAATTATATATATTGAATTTATATGAAATATAAATATAATGATTATTATAACTAAATATTGAATTCTCTTTTGAAAAAAAATTAAAAATTATTATATTTTCAAAAGTTATAACATTTGAAAATATCAAAAAATAATAAAAATAAATTTTTTGTTTATTTAATTTTTTAATAAAACCTATAACCACTAAATGCATACACAGTCAAATCAGTAAACTCCTAAACCTCGTAATGCCTAAATAGATAAACCATTAAACCACTATATACTACTTAATAATTAATAAATCTAATTTTTATTTCTATTTATTATAATTTTAAATATTCATTTTAATTATTTATTAGTTTATTTTTATAGAAATATTTAATACAAAATAAAGTATGAGCATGATAAATATAATTTAAATAATTTATTTTTAATCAATAAAAGTATTTATCCTTATAAAATAATTAAAAATTTAAAAATTAAAAATTATTATAAAGTAATATATTTTACTTTAATTCTTAATCAATTTGGGTTTTGTAAATATTTTTTAATTAATATCTATCTTATTATTAATAGTTTATTAATTTAATTTTTGATCATTATTATAATATCTATCAATAAAATTTTTTATATTGAATTTATATGATATATCATTATTTATTTTATTATAACTAAATATTATATTCACATTTCAAAACATGTCAGAGAAGGAGCAGTCCTAAAAGAATTTTTAATTTAAAAATTCAAAAAATTAGATATGTTTAAGTTATGTGTTAAATATGTGAAATATGATTCTTAATTTGATGGTGATATTCAAAAAATTAGAGGTGTAGTGAAATATGTGAGCAGCAGTCCTAAAAAATTAGATATGTTTAAGTTATGTGTTAAAGAAGCAAACTTGACATATGATTCTTAATTGCAATTAGATTGTCCTACAAGATGGAATTCAACTTATTTGATGCCACAAACTGATATCAAATATCAAAAAGAATTTGATAAGTTGGAGGACAAAGACAAAGGTTTTTGAAGGAGTTTGGTTCAAATGTTCCAACTGATAGAGACTTAACAAATGCCAAAATTTTGGCTCGTTTCTTGAAAACTTTTTATGAGGTAACTTGTAAATTTTATGGCTCATAATATTCTAGCTCTAGTGTTTATTTGCCTGAGATTATTCAAATTTTGAAAAAAAGTTGAGCTTTGTAAAAATAGTAGAGATACAATGATGTCTGAAATGGGTATGAAAATGAGTCATAAATTCAACAAATATTGGTGTTCTCTTCAGTCAACAAATATTATGCTTTTTGTAGCAGTAGTGTCGGATCCTAGATATAAGCTATCTCAAGGTTAAGTACACTTAGCATTATGAAGAGGAATTGGCTAAAAATTTGGTGAAAAGGGTCTAAATGCTTTAAATGAGTTTATGGATGATTATAAAGATTTAAATGAAGATGAATCAAAAGAAGATGATTACTCTTCTACTGTGTTGAAGAAAAATGATGATTTCTTTGATGGTAGTGATACTTATGTTGATGATTTTTTTTGTTGAATTGGGGAAAGAACAAGAAGTTGCAGCATTGGAAGAGTTGGATAGGTACTTGGAAGATAAACTTGAAAAAAATAGAATTGATTTTGATCTTCTAAACTGGTGGAAGGTAAATCAGGTTAGGTATCTTTCTTTGGAAATTTTAGGAAGGGATGTATTTGCTATCAAAGCATCTACTGTGGCCTACGAATCTACATTAAGCATTAGAGAAAGAACTTTAGATAAATTTAGAAGATCTTTAACACCTATTATAGCTGAAGTTCTCATATGTCTATAAGATTGGTTGAGAAACTCAAATAAACCTATTGAAATCGAAGAATTAGTTCAAGACCTTGATGATAATGAATCAGGTTAATATACCGATCTTGTAAATTTTAATTTCACTTTTACTTATTTTATTCATTCAATTTAAAAAAAATATGATTCAATTACAATTTTCAGAGGGGTCTCAAGATCCAAATATTCTTCCAACTATAGTTGGCCAACTAAATTTGGAATGGGTGTATTAAATTTTATAAGGTAATATTTTGTTTTTTTATTACTATTTCATCTAAAAAATTTATGTCTGCATGATTAACATGTTTTAATATTTGGTTGTCCTTCTACTGTGGAAGAAGATAAGGGAGGAGTTGTAGAAGAGATAATTAATTGGGTTTGGATTTTCATTGCTGTTCCGGGATGGACCTTTGAAATGATTATTATGATGGTTATTATTAGTTGTATTTTTTTTGTTATATTAAGATGGCAATTTTAGCAATTACTTAAGTAGTAATTGCTGCTACCAATGTTTGTGGTCATCTTTAGCTATTCCTTAATATCTTAAGTAATTGTTTAAAAAATGTAGTATTGCTATTATGGTTAACTTTAACTCGCCTAAACAAAGCCAACTTGTGATAAAACAAAGAACCAAATTAACCACACAACTCATTCCCGTTCTATTTAACATTTATATCCTTTTCTGCACATCAATGCTTTTGACAAGATAATGGAACTCGTTTGTGGTATTCAATCTATTTGACAAAACAAAATTGACACAATTTGAGTTTGAAAGATACATAACTAAGGAATGATAAATGGTATAACAAAAGGTTTCGACATGAACTAACTTGGCCAGTTTGAAGAAAATAAATTGAAAAAAATGTCTAAACTCTGTCCCATCACGAAACCATTTTCTCCTACCCAAAATCCTCGATCTACGTCCTGTCCCGTCCCGATATTTTCAACCTATGGGATGGGTCTAGATCTTCAAAAAAAAATCTCCGAACTGTGGGAAGTGACTAGAGATCTGTAATCCACATCCCGTCCCATCCCATAAGCACCCCTAGTATTTAGTGGTTCATAGGTTTTATTTAAAAAATAAAATAACAAAAAATTTATTTTTATTATTTTTTGATATTTTTGAAGGTATAACCTTCGAAAATATAATAATTTTTAATTTTTTTTCAAATGTGAATACAATATTTAATTATACTAATCATTATATTTATATATTATATAAATTCAATATAAACAATTTTATTGATAAATATTCTAATAATAATCAAAAAATAATTTAATAATCCATTAATAATAAGATAGATATTAATTAACATATTATTACAAAACTTAAAATGATTTAGAAGCAAAGAAAAATATATTACTATATAATAATTTTTTGTTTTTTAATTTTTTTTATTTTAATAAGTTTATCTATATTTTTTTAATGAAAAATAATTTATATAAATTATATTTGTCTAACTCATAATTTATTTTGTAATTAATATATATATATAAATAAACAAATCAATAATTAAAATGAAATTTTAAAATTGTAATAAAAAAATGAGATTTATTATTTATTATTTATTATTTAGGGATAACGATTTAATTTAAATTAGTTCCGTCTCACTAATAATTTATTTTGTAATTAATATTTCTATAAAAATAAATTGATAAATAATTAAAATAAAAATTTAAATTTATAGTGAATAAAAATTAAAATGTGATTTAAGATTTATTATTAATGTATACTAGTTTGATAGTTTAAGTATTTAGAGGTTTTGTCATTATGAGTTTAGCGATTTATGTTTTTAGGCTTTTAGTGGTTTATAGGTTTTATATAAAAAAATAAAATAACAAAAAATTTTTTTATAATTTGTTTTCATTTTCATAGGTTATAACATTTGAAAATATAATAATATATACAATTTTTTGAAATGAATACAATATTTAGTTATAATAATAATAATTATTATATATCATCTAAATTCAATATAAACAATTTTATTGTTAGCCAATATAATTATGATCAAAAATTAAATTAATAAACTATTAATAAAAAGATAGATATTAATTAAAAAGTATTTACAAAACCCAAATTGATTCAAAATTAAAGTAAAATATATTACTGGATAATAATTTTTAATTTTTAAATTTTTATTTCTTTTAGAACCATATATTTTTTTATTAAAAATAAATTAATTAAATTATATTTGTCGCACTCATACTTTATTTTGTAATAAATATTTCAATAAAATTAAACTAATAAATAATTAAAATGAATATTTAATATTATAATAAATAGAAATAAAAATTAGATTTATTAATTATTAAGTTGTATATAGCAGTTTAATGGTTTAAGTTTTTAGGCATTACGGGGTTTAGAAGTTTACTGATTTAACTGTGTATGCATTTAGTGCTTTATTGTTTTTATTTAACAAGTATAATAAAAAAAATTATTTTTATTATTTTTTAATATTTCAAAGGTTACCTTTGAAAATATAATAATTTTTAAATTTTTTTCAAAAATTGAATAAATATTTATTTATAATAATCATAATAATTATATATCATATAAATTCAAAATAACAATTTTATTGATAGATATTCTAATAATTATCAAAAAAATAAATTAAAAATCTATTATGAATAACATTTAAATTACTTAAAATATAATATCAAAATCTAAAATGATTCGAAAGCAAAGAAAAATATATTATTTATTAATAATTATTTGTTTTAAAATTTTTATTCTTTTTATAAGCTTATATATTTTTTGAAGAAAAATAATTATTATAAATTATATTTTTAACTCAAGATTTATTTTATAATTAATATATATATATATAATAAAAAACTAAAGAATTAAAATAAATTTTTAAATTATAATAAAAACAAATAAAAATAAGATTTATTCATTATTATTTAGGGTATACCGATTTAAAGGATTATCTATATAGGGGTATCGGGAATTTGTAGTTTAGTGATTTAAATATTTAGGCATTTAGTGGTTTATAGGTTTTATTTAAACAATAAAATAACAAAAAAAATATTTTTTTTTATTTATTCACATGTTAAAAGGTTATAATATTTGAAAATATAATAATTTTAAAATTTTTCTCAAAAGTGAATATAATATTTAGTTATAATAATTATTAAATATATATATCATATAAATTCAATATAAACATTTTTATTGATAAATATTATAATAATGATGAAAAAATAATTTAATAATCTATTATTAATAAGTTAGATATCAATTAAAATATAATTATAAAACCTAAAATGATTCAGAAACAAAGCAAAATATATTACTATATAATAATTCTTTGTTTTTATTTTTTTATTCTTTTAATTAGTTTATCTATATATTTTTTTGAAAAATAATTTATATAAATTATATTTGTATAACTTATACTTCATTTTGTAATTAATATTTATATAAAAATAAACAAATAAATAATTACAATGTATATTTAAAATTATAATGAAAAAAAATGAGATTTATTATTTATTATTTATTATTTATTATTTATTATTTATTATTTATTATTTATTATTTATTATTTATTATTTATTATTTATTATTTATGATTTATTATTTATTATTTAGAGTATACTGGTTTAATTTAAATTAGATCTGTCTCACTAATATTTTTTTTTGTAATTGATATTTCTATAAAAATAAATTGATAAATAATTAAAATAAAAATTTAAAAGTATACTTAATAAAAATTAAATTGAGCTTTATGATTTATTATTAATGTATACAAATTTAATGGTTTAAGTATTTAAAGGTTTTGTCGTTTAGTAGTTTAGCAATTTAGTTTTTAGGCATTTAGTGGTTTATACGTTTTATTTAAATAATGATATAACAAAAAATTTTTTTTTGATATTTTTTCAAATTTTCAAAGGTTATAACATTAGAAAATATAATAATTTTAAAATTTTTTAAAAATGTTTATAAAATATTTATTATTAAAAATTATTATAACTATATATAATATTAACTAAATATAAATAATTTTATTGTTAGATATTATATCAATTATCATAAAATAAATTAATAAACTATTATTAATATGATACATATAAATTAAAATATATTTGCAAAACCTAAAAATATTCAAAATCAAAGTAAAATTTATTACTAAAAAATAATTTTTTTTTAGTTTTTGTATCATTTTATAAGCTCATATCTTTTTTTGATGAAAAATATATTATTTAAATTATATTTGTATCACTCATAATTTATTTTGTAATTAATATTTATATAAATTATTTAAATTATATTTAAGGTTTAAGAGTTTAAAGGTTTAAGTATTTAGGGGCTTCTAGGTTTAGGAGGTTAGAGATTTATTTATTTATGCATTTAATGGTTTATAAGTTTTATTTAAACAATTATATGACAAAAAATTTATATTTGTTATTTTTTATCATTTTTGAAGGTTATAATAACCTTTGAAAATATAACAATTTTTAAATTTTTTTTATATGTGAATACTATATTTAGTTATGATAAATTTAATAATTAAATATCATGTAAATTCAATATAAACAATTATATTGATAGATAATATATTAATGATCAAAAAATAAATTAATAAACTATTATTAAAAAGAAAGATATTATTTAAAATATATTTGCAAAACATAAATTTATTCAAAATCAAAATAAAATATATTACTAAATAATAATTTCTTTGATGTTTTGCTTATTTTTATAAGTTTATATTTTTGTTTTTAAAAATAAATTATTTAAATTATATTTGTCTTACTCATAATTTATTTTGTAATTTATAATTTTATAATAATAAACTAATAAATAATTAAAATGACAATTTAAAAGTATAATTAATACAAATAAAATAGAGATTTATTATTTATTATTCAGGATATACTAGTTTAATGGTTTAAGTATTTAGGTGTTTTGGGGTTTAGTGATTTATGTGTTTAGGCCTTTAGTGATTCATAGTTTTTATTTAAAGAATGAAAAAATAAAAAATTTTATTTTTTGATTCTTTTTTTAATTTTTTTAAGGTTATAATCTTTAAAAATATAATAATTTTTAATTTTTTTTAAATGTGAATATAATATTTAGTTATAATAATCTTAATAATTATATATAATGTAAACTCAATATAAATAATTTTATTAATACATATTATAATAATGATCAATAAAAAATTAAAAACTATTATTAAAAATAATTATATAAATTAAAATATAATTGCAAAATCTAAAATGATTCAAAATAAAAATAAAATATATTACTAAATAATAAATTTTTGTTTTTAAAATTTTGCCTCTATTTATAAGGATATATAATTTTATTTATGAAAAATAAATTATTTAAATTAGATCTGCCTCACTAAAATTTATTTTGTAATTAATATTTCTATAAAAATAAAATGATAAATAATTAAATAAAAATTTAAAATTATACTTAATAAAAATTAAATTGAGATTTATGATTTTATATTAATGTACACCTGTTTAATGGTTTAAGTATTTAGAGGTTTTGTCGTTTAGAAGTTTAGCAATTTATGTTTTTAGGCATTTAGTGGTTTATCGGTTTTATTAAGACAAAAAATAACAAAAAAAATTGTAATTTTTTCGCATTTTCATAGGTTATAAATTTTGAAAGTATAATAATATTTAAAATTTTTTGAAATGTGAATACAATATTTAGTTATTTTAATATTAATAATTATATATCATATAAATTCAATATAAACAATTTTATTGATAGATAATATAATAATGATCAAAAATTAAATTAATAAACTATTAATAATAAGATAGATATTAATTAAAAAATTTACAATAACCAAATCGATTCAAGATAAAACTATAATATATTACTGTATAATAAATTTTAATTTTTAAATTTTTACATCATTTATAAGCGTATATTTTTTTTTTGATTAAAAATAAATTATTTAAATTATATTTGTTGCACTCATAATTTATTTTGTAATAAATATTTTATAAAAAAAACTAATACATAATTAAAATCAATATTTAAAATTATAATAAATAAAATAAAAATTAAATTTATTAATTATAAAGTAGTATATAGCGGTTTAATGGTTTATGTATTTAGGAGTTTAATTATTTACCTATATATGCATTTAGTGGTTTATATGTTTTATTGAAAAAATAAAATAACCAAAAATTTATTTTTGTTATTTTTTGATATTTTCAAGGGTTATACCCTTTAAAAATACAATAAATTTTAAATTTTTTTCAAAAGTGAATACAATCTTTAGTTATAATAATCATTATATATATATATATATCATATAAATTCATTATAAATAATTTTATTGATAAATATTCTAATAATGATCAAAAAATAAATTAATAATCTATTATTAATAAGAAAGAGCTAAATTAAAAAATAATTACAAAACTAAAAATGATTCAGAAGCAAATCAAAATATATTATTATATAATAATTTTTTGTTTTGAATTTTTTTATTATTTTAAAAATTATATGTATATTTTTTTGATGAAAAATAATTTATATAAATTATATTTGTCTAACTCATAATTTATTCTGTAATTAATATATTTATAAAAATAAACAAATAAATAATTAAAATGAAAATTTAAAATTATAATGAAAAAAAATGAGATTTATTATTTATTATTTATTATTTAGGGATACCGGTTTAATTTAAATTAGATATTTTTCAATAATAATTTATTTTGTAATTATTATTTCTATAAAAATAAACTAATAAAAATTTAAAATAAAAATTCAAAATTATACTCAATAAAATTTAAAATGAGATTTATGATTTATTATTACTGTATACCAGTTTAATGGATTGAGTATTTAGAGCTTTTTTCATTTAGGATTTTACCGATTTTCTTTTTAGTCTTTTAGTGGTTTATACGTTTTATTTAAAAAAATAAAATATCATAAAAAATTTCTATAATTTTTTCTAATTTTCATATGTTATAACCTTTGAAAATATAATAATATTAAAAATTTTTTGAAATGTGAATACAATAATTAGTTATAATAATATTAATAATTATATATCATATAAATTCAATAAACAATTTTATTGATATATATTATAATAATGATCAAAATTAAATTTATAAACTATTGATATTAAGATAGATATTAATTAGAAAATAATTACAAAACCAAAATTGATTCAAGATTATAGTAAAATATATTTATGGATAAGAATTTTTAATTTTTAAATTTTTAATTTTTTTATAAGCATATATATTTTTTAAATTATATTTGTCGCACTCATAATTTAGTTTGTAATAAATATATCTATAAAAATAAACTAATAAATAATTAAAATGAATATTTAAAATTATAATAAATAGAATTAAAAATTAGATTTATTAATTATTAAGTAGTATATAATGGTTTAATGGTTTATATATTTTGGCATAACGGGGTTTAGGAGTTTACTGATTTAACTGTGCATGCATTTAGTGGTTTATAGGTGTTATTTAAAAAAAATATCAAAAAATTTATCTTTTTTATTTTTTTATATTTTCAAAGGTTATAACCTTTGAAAATATAATAATATCTATATAACCATAAAATTGTTATAGTTTTATAGGATTTATTTAAACAATGAAATAACAAAAAAATTATTTTCGATATTTTCTCACATTTTCAAGCGTTTTAACCTTTGAAAAATAAATAATTTTAAATTTTTTTAAAAATGTGAATACAATATTTAGTAATAAGAATCATTATAATTATATATTATATAAACTAAATATATACAATTTTATTGATAGATATGAAATCATTTATCAAATAATAAATTAATATGCTATTAGTAATATGATAGATATAAATTAAAATATAATTGCAAAACCTAAAATTATTCAAAATCAAAGTAAAATTTATTACCAAATAATAATTTTTGTTTTTTAGTTTTTGCTTCTTTTTATAAGCTAATATTTTTTTTGACGAAAAATAAATTATTTAAATTATATTTAAGGTTTACGAGTTTAAATTTTTAAGTGTTTAGGGGCTTTTGTGATTAGGTGTTTATAGATTTAAGTGTTTAGGCATTTAGTGGTCTATAAGTTTTATTTAAACAATGATATAACAAAAACTGTATTTTTATTTTTATTTTTAATTTTTGAAGGTTATAACCTTTGAAAATATAAAAATTTCAAATTTTTTTTCAAATGTAAATATAATATTGTAGTTATAATAATCTTAATAAATATCAGTCATTTAAATTCAATATAAATAATTACATTGCTAGATATTATAATAATGATCAATAAATATATTAATAAACTATTATTAATAAGATAGATATTATTTAAAATATATTTGCAAAATCTAAATATTTTCAAAATCAAAGTATATAATACTAAATTATAATTTTTTTAATATTTTGCTTTTTTATAAGTTTATATTTTTGTTATTAAAAATAAATTATTTAAATTATATTTGTCTTCCTCATAATTTATTTTGTAATTTATAATTCTATAATAATAAACTAATATATAATTAAAATAAATATTTAAAATTATAATGAATACAAATAAAATTGAGATTTATTATTTATTATTCACGATATACATGTTTAATAGTTTAAGTATTTAGGTGTTTGGGGGTTTAGTCATTTAAGTGTTTATGCCTTAAGTTATTTTTTCTAATTTTTGAAGGTTATAACATTTCAAAATATAAGAATTTATAATTTTTTTAAAATGTGAAAATAATATTTAGTTATAATAATCTTGTTAATTATATATAATGTAAAATCAATATAAATAATTTTATTAATTGATATTATAATAATGATCAATAAATAAATTATTGAACTATTATTAATTAGAATGATATAAATTAAAATATAATTGCAAAATCTAAAATTATTCAAAATTAAATTAAAATAAATTACTAAATAATAATATTTTGTTTTAAAAATTTCTTCACTTTTTATGATCTTATATTTTTTTGATGAAAAATAAATTATTTATATTATATCTATCTCACTAATAATTTATTTTGTAATTAATATTTCTATAAATTTAAACTGATAAATAATTAAAATGAATATTTAAAATTATAATGAATACTAATAAAAATGAGATTTATTATTTATTATTTAGAGTATACTAATTTAAAGGCTTATGTATTTATAGGCTTCAGGGTTTATAAGTTTAGTCATTAAGAATTTAGGTATTTTGTGGTTTATAGTTTTTATTTAAAAAATCTAATTACAAAATATTTATTTTCTTATTTTTTTTTTCTTATTTTGGGGTTTTTATAGATTGTATTATTTAGGTTAGATAATTAAAATGAATTAAGGTATTAATTACAAAAATTTTTTTCAAAAGTGATTACAATATTTAGTTATAATAATCATTATATTTATATATCATATAAGTTAATAATTTTTCTAATAATTTTTCTAATAATGATCAAAGAATAAATTAATAATATATTATTAATAAGTTAGATATCAATTTAAATATAATTACAAAACATAAAATGATTCAAAAGCAAAGCAAAATATATTACTATATAATAATTTTTTGTTATGAATTTTTTTTCTTGTAAAAAGTTTATCTATATTTTTTTGATGAAAAATAATTATATAAATTATATTTGTTTAACTCAATTTATTATGTAATTAATAATTATCTAAAAATAAACGAATAAATAATTAAAAAGAATATTTTAAATTATAATGAAAAAATTAATATTGAGATTTATTATTTATTAATTTGGGTATACCGGTTTAAAATGATTATCTATTTAGGGTTTTCGAGATTTAGGAGTTATTGATTTAAGTATCTAGTCATTTCGTGGTTTATAGGATTTATTTAAACAATGAAATAACAAATAAATTATTGTTATTATTTTTTCACATTTTCAAAGGTTATAACATTTGAAAATATAATAATTTTAAAATTTTTTTAAAATGTGAATAAAATATTTATTAATAATAATCATTATAATTATATATAATATAAACTAATTATAAATAATTTTATTGATAGATATGATATCAATTATCAAAAAATAAATTAATAAACTATTATTAATATGATAGATATAAATTAAAATATAATTACAAAACCTAAAATGATTCAAAATCAATGTAAAATTTATTACTAAGTAATAATTTTTTGTTTTTAAATTTTTACTTCTTTTTATAAGATTATATTTTTTTTATTAAAAGTAAATTATTAATATTATATTTGTCTGACTAATTATTTTTTTTGTAATTAATATTTATATAAAAAATATACTAATAAATATTTAAATTGGAATATTTAAAATTATAATGAATACAAATTAAAATGAAATTTAAGATTTATTAATGCTATATATGTATTTTATTTTTTGATAATCTATTTGTATAACCAAATATTTTTTTCTTTTTTAATATTTTAATGTAAGTGTAGGAAAAGAAATATTAAGAGGCCGGGGATGCAGTAGTAGCACAATAACAGAGGTCTCAATGACCAGACACCTGGCCGAAATTGGAGTAGAGCCTAACCCATCTCATGATCCGACCTGCTCAGGTTAAATGAACGGAGAGAAATTATAATCTAAAATGTTTTGTAATTTTATTTTCGGGTGGCTCTTTTTGGAGCCGTGGAACTGTTCATCATCTCTCTCTCTTCTCTATGTGTGATTTATCTTGACTATTTTGTGTGCTGCATACTGTAAGACATTTCTATTACTTTAATCTGTAATGCAAAATCATTTTCTGGTGGATTTAGCTAGTAGTATTGAGCAACTAGCAAACCACAATATTTTCGATGTTTATTTCTCATTTTTTGATTCTATCATGGATGGTTTCTGAATTGGTATATATATATATTGCTTGTCTTCTGTTGTTTCTGTCTTTCTGTATCTCAATCTCACAACCATGGAAGCACAATTGCCCAACAATTATATATGGTTTACCAGTTTAATGGTTCGATTATTTAGGGGTTTTGTCATTTAGGAGTTTAGCAATTTATGTTTTTAGGCATTTAGTGGTATATAGGTTTTATTTATATAATAAAAATCAAAATTTTTTTTTGATTTTTATTAGATTTTCAAAGATTATAACCATTGAAAATAAAATAATTTTTAAAATCTTTTGAAATGTGAATACCATGTATAATTATATTAATATTATTAATTATATATCATATAAATTCAATATAAATAATTTAATGATAGATATTATAATAATAATCAAAAGTTAAATTAATAAACTATTATTAATAATATAAATATTAATTAAAATATATTTACATAACACAAAATGATTCAAAATCAAATCAAAATATATTACTAAATAATAATAATATTTACCTCACTCAAAATTTTTTTGTAATTAATTTTTCTAAATAATTAAACGATAAATAATTAAAATGAATATTTAAAATTATAATAAATAGAAATAAAAATGAGATTTATTATTTATTAAGTAGTATATAGCTATTAAAAGGTTTATGTATTTAGGGGTTTCAGGGTCTATGAGCTTACTGATTTAAGTTAGTAAGCATTTAATGATCTATAGGTTTTATTTTAAAAATGAAATAGCAAAAAATTTATTTTTGTTATATTTTCTCATTTTTTAAGGTTATAACCTTTGAAAATATAATAATTTTTAAATTTCTTTTCAAAAGTGAATACAATATATATTTATAATAATCATAAATATTATATATCATATAAATTCAATATAAACAATTTTATTGATATATATTCTAATAATTTTCAAAAAATTAATTAAAAAGCTATTATGAATAAGATTGATATTACTTAAAATATAATATCAAAACCTAAAATGATTCAAAATCAAAGCAAAATATATTAATAAATAATAATTATTTGTTTTTAAATTTTTATGATTTTTATAAGCTTATCAATTTTTGATGAAAAATATTTTTAATAAATTATATTTTTAACTCATAATTTATTTTATAATTAATACATATGTAAAAATAAAAACTAAACAATCATAATGAATTTTTTAAATTATAATGGAAACAAATAAAAATATAATTTATTAATTATTATTTTGGGTATACCGATTTAAAGATTATCTATATAGAGGTATCAGGATTTTGTAGTTTAGTGATTTAATTGATGAGGAATTTAGTGGTGTATAGGTTTTATTTAAACAATAGAATAACAAAAAAAAATATAACCTTTGAAAATGTGATAATTTTAAAATTTTTTTCAAAAGTGAATAGAATATTTAGTCATAATAATCATTATATTTATATATCATATAAAATCAATATAAACATTTTTATTGATAAATATTATAATAATGATGAAAAAAATAAATTAATAATAGATTATTAATAAGATAGATATCATTTACTTTTAGATATAATGCTTACAAATATAACTTTATGAGTATTTAAAATTGTCTTTATTATCTCTTTTATCTCATCTCTCTTCTTTATCTTTCAACAAAAATAAAATATTTAGAAAATTTACAAAAATATAAAATATAAAATATTTTAAATTTTAAAAAGTTATCAAATTATAAATTTAAAATAATTAAAAAATTGTTAAAGCTACAAATTAGTATTTTTTTTTAATTTTGATATATATATATCACCAAAATCATAATAAATATAAAAATAATAAAAAGGATAAAAAATAAAAAAATTACTAATAAAATTTTTATAATTCATGCAATGAGGAATATGTTAGAATTTTTTTATTAATATTTTTAAATAATTTTAAAAATTACTAATGATTATATTTATATATCATAATTTAAAAATTATTAATTTAAAAATTGATAATATTTTTTTATATATGGTACCATATATAAAAAACTTGTATTCAAATTAATAATTGAGTATATTTATAAAAATTACACAATAGATATATTTGACTTGGTTATGTTTAAATAATTAATCTCTTATATAATTTTTTTATATATAGTTGAGTCAACTTGAGGACTAGTACCATATAAAAGTTAGTATATGGTTCAATAGGAGTATCAACTATAATGTAACCAAAAAGATTATTCTGAAAGAGTATCCAAGATATATTTTCTTTGTGTCACATAATTATCAACTAGCATAAATTATCTCAATCTCAAGAAAATTGCTAAGTTTTTAATTTTTTTTAAAAATTGTGATTAAAAATATACTTTGTGTTGAATGATTCTTAATTTGTTATTTGTTATACTAAGAATATCATCTGCACATATAATTAACAAAATATATATGTTATCTAAACTTCTCTGGTAAACTAAAGAATAATCTATGATACAAATATACAAGCCAAAAAAATATGACTATGATATAAAAATCTCATAATTTAGGTTCTTGATGATTATTTTAGGTCTTAAAAGTCTTTTATAATCTACAAACTAGATTTGAATATCTTGTATGTGTTCAAAAATTATGTGATTGTTCTATATTCAATTCATTCTTAAGATCTTCGCGGATAAAAAATGTTTTTATGTAAAAGTGATATTTAATCTATTTATAAGAAATTATAAGAGACATGAGTATTTAAAGATCATCTTAGCTACTAATGAAAAAATGTTCTGATAATCAATGCCAAGAGTGAGTAAATTCTCTTGTAATATCTTACTTTTAGGCAATTTTACCTCATAATTAAAATTAATTTTCATATCAAACACTCATATAAGCAACAACATACATTAATAAAAGTCAAGATTATAGTTTCATATATATGAGTACCAACAAGCTCATATATAGCCCATAAGTAGCTCTCTATACTAACTAATGGTCCATGTAGTATTACAAGTAAGGAAGGAAGATTAATAAATTCAAGTTTAACTTCTGGACTTATATTCTTTTTTTACTTATTAAAACACGAGTCCTGATCACAAAAGATAAAATCTAAATTCATTAAAATTTTATTAGTTTTTGATAAAAAATATTTGTATTCATTTTGGGTATTAAAGTTATTAATGAAATCACAACTCAGTGCCCTAAATACTAACTTGTTTTGTTCTAGAGAGCGATCAAGAACAAAACAAGTTATTTCAAATTTTTTGAGATACAATCTAAATAATATTTTTTAAGGGATTTAGGATCTAGAAGGGTATGCGTTGAGAAAGAATAGCAGATAGTATTTGAAAAGAAACCCTATAGAAACATAATAACTTAATGATTCTTGATGCACAACAAATAAAACTTAAATCATATAAATAAAAATAAAAATATAGGGAGAACACAAGTTTTATCTTCTTATCAATAATTTAAGATATAAAAGAGAATAATAAAAAAATCATGACAGCTAGATATAAATAGTTTGTTTATGCTCTTCATTTAGTTTTTCTTTCAAAAGTTGTATGAGAAACATAAGAGAACATTAAGAAAACAACTTGTTATCATAATGTTATATAATCAAGGTTGCATCCCAACCTATAAATTCTTCTTCAAGTTGTGATTCTTGTTGTGAATTATCAGTCTTGAGCAAATTGGTTATTGTATTAGTCAAATCGTCAAATTTAAGACTTTGGATTTTTAAAAAATGTTTTTCTAGTTATTTTGTCTTCGGATTTTTTTTTCTGAAAGATGTAATGTGTTTTCTCTTTCAAGGTTTCGAAGCAGGGGGCCTCACCACTCCATCCAATATTGACCCATGGTTTACCATTGGCAACAGGTCTTCTCTGTTTGTATCAACTGATCGTTCTTCCTGCTTTGAGCATAATAAGGTTGCTCTTAGAATGGAGGTATTCTGTGACAGCAAAGGTGGTAACATTTGTCCAGATGGTGGAGTTGGGATAAGTAATCCAGGTTTTTGGGGCATGGTACTAACTAGTTTATCATATTATCTATTCTATGTTTTTTTTTTAGTTTTTTGAGGGGATTTTTCTATTCTAGATGTCACATGCATGAAGGTTGTATCCAGTGCACAAGATTCCCACTTAGTGTAGGGTATGAGAGAGATAAATATCTTGACTACCTTACCTTCGAAAATAATAGAGGATATATTTGATGAATTTCGTACCCAAAACCTACCATATCATTTTTGGATGAAGGCACTTGTTATTATTTCAAGATATGACTATTAATACATGCCTTTAATACGATGATATCTTAGGTGATTAATCATTTTAGTATTATTTTCATCTAAATAATTTTATCTTTATAGTTATAATGAGATCTGATGTGTTAATATTTATATAATCGAGATATCACACGTATAAAAGATAAAATTAGAGAGAGATCTATCACATGCTTTGGACATGTTAATAGGAGATCAAAATACTTAATGTGAGAATTTGTATAATGATCATATTATTTAGAAAACTAAATTTCATATGATCAATCTCGATTATATTGAAAATAAGTTTTAATGATGATAATAATGTATTTAGATCTTTCTTTGTTCCATGATAATGTATTACTAGTTGAGACTGTTTCTCCTTGACTATTCTTCATGTCCAATTTTTAGTAAGATGTTCCTTATTTATGGAAATAAACAATAACAAGGTTGGATCATGTGTACTTATGACAATCATTGAGGCCTTTCTTTATTTTTATAAATGTAGCATGTTGCAATAGGGTATCCAAAATCACATGTCTGAATAGATTTGTTTGTGAGTTGATAAAGTAGATGAAAGACAAATTGGTGAGGAAATATTCATTAGATAGAATCATTAACACAGATTCACCTTTCATAGAATAAATTAAAAAAAATATATTCTACAATACAATTAACATGAGATTTAGGTATGGGCTGAATAAAAATATAGCAATTTATGTGAAACTACTTTGCTATATATGATACATATTGTGATTACAAGTACTATGAATCCAAACCATGTCCACTTGTGAATTTGTAATATGATTTCTCATTGTGAATCCGATGACACACCAGTTCAATTCTTTTTATCTCAAAATGAATTGGTGGGGATGCTCGAGTAATACTTTTTTTCTTGTTTATAAATACTTGTGCTAACACGTGTTTAATGAATATAAATTATTTTTTATCATCATGGTTCTAAAAGAGACTATCTAATAGTGGCATTGTTGCTTTTGTTTTTGATTCTGCCATCACCAATAACAATTCTTTTTAAATTTCTATACCAATAGGATTTATTATATGAATTTTTATTTATAATTGAAGCTAGTTAGGGTTGACTATATATTTTTGTATATTTCACTCAACTCTAGTTTGAGTAAATTTTTTGTTAAATTAAATAATCACTATCTTGTTTTTATGGACGAACATGTGGGTATATACAGATATATGAGTATATGAATTTTATTGCATTGAAATTAGTTTTTATTTTATGTATTATTTTATTTTTACTCATTATTGTATAATGGAAGTACCCAAATTTGTAAAGGCCAAAGAATGTTCTAATTATTTTCATTTTATTTTTCTTTTATGTATGTGTGTATATATATGTACTGCTTGCATTAATTGTCTCAAGTTTGGATAAAAGAGGAGTGTGACGTCAGGTCAACAACTGGTCCTTAATCAACTTCTTACAAATTTTTCTATGATTCATGAATCATAAAATATCAATATCATCAATAAACTTGTTTCTAGGATGACATCTGACTCGACTAATTTTGTAACTATTTTTTTTTTACAATATTTACATTGAGATAAACTTTCAACATCTTCTTTTGTATTTTTCTTATTTATTATATTAAAGATATTCTAAATAATATATGTCTATTCAACTTTTATTTTTTATTCATAAAGGGAGGGACACTAGAAGAAGTAAGATTCTTGGAGAATAGAAGTGTAAGGATTATATGATAATCTTGTAAAGAACAACTACGAGCATATTCTTTATCAAATTCAATGTTGTTGTAGTTTTATTTTATAGTTTGTATTTTTTTTATTGTTGTCATGTGTTTTATTATGGATGGGAGTACTCATCATGTGAGTTATCGCAATCTAATTTTTTGATGATATAAAAGTACTACTTGTATATTTATACCATCTAGTATTCTTTATTGATGATTTTATGTTCATAACATAATTTATCATGTTATCACAACAAAAGTTTGTAGTTAGGGCAAACCTAAGAGTTTGCTAAGTGAGACATGCACTGTAACAACACACTGCATGCATGTGAGTGTGTGTGAAGAAAGTGAAGGACATGATTGTCATTGCTTGTCCCGTGTCCATCATGAGTGGCTGATGTTGATGTAATAGCAAAATTGGTGTGCGTGTAGTTGGTGTACATAATGATGGTGTGCATGTATGGCTAGTATGCACAATGCTAGTATGCATGTCCATGTGAATGGTGTAATGAGGATGTGCCGTGGGTATATCATGTGTGTGATTTGTGCAAATTTGATATATTATAAGTCCAATGTCTGATTGACTTGCTCTATCGTTTGTCATATCAGCTCTTGGAGTAGTTCAAAATTTGGTGATTATTCTATATAATCTCGAGAACTAGAATTTCTCGTTGTGGGTGGTGAGAGTTTGGATATGTTTTTTTAGTGAAGATATAATACACTACTTGACAAATGAACTATCTATTGATAAGATGAAAGAGAAGTGATGACAAATTAATTCTCACCTATTGATTATCTCGTGGTAATCCCTTGAATTTGGGTTGGTCTCAGTGTTCTCATCTTACATGATATATAAGGTCTATATAAGTTAGCAACTTTATTTTATTCATCTTAGACAATATAGTTTATTGGATTGAGACTAGATGAGACTAGAAAGTATGAGCACGTCGCTACTCACTTCACTCATCTCACTCAGCTAGTTGTTTAGTTTTTTGAGATTTTTCTAGCAGAGATTGACTTATCAGAGAGTGTGAGACAGATGAAGTATCTTCTTTACATTATGTTCTTATACTCACTTCTAGAAGAGTTTTCAATTTTTCAAAACTCTAGTTGGATGTATGATTTTTGATTTAGCCTAAGTGAATTTAATTAGATCTTTTTGATATCAATTTTTTGATCTATTTGATACAATGCTGCAAGCAAATCATTTGTTAATATTTTTTTTTTCATTCTCATTTCTCATATTAGCTTTCTTAAATGATTGAATCTGTATGCTGTCACAATTTGATTTTGTTTTAGTTAATTGGAGTATTTCTTATGTTAAGATTATTTATAGACCTATATTACAAATGTAGCCCCCAAGGGATTGTTAATGATTAGAGAGCTCACATGTGATAAAACAGCTATAGGTGCTCGAGCAAATAATTGTTAATATTATTCTATCATTAGTGATATGCTCAATAGACTAGTTATAATGTGCAAATGATGGTGGACATTATTTTTTGGATATAAAGAATTCAAGATTAAGACTTGGATGCAAATGTAGCATATCAAATTAGAGTTGCTTAGATAATTTATTTTTGTATCTCATATTGTTGTGATAGTATTTATTTTTTTGAGAAAATAATTTTTGTATTGTTGTTGTAGAAATGTAAAACTAAACATTACAAATAACAAAATCGATAATAATATGATAAATCTCATATAAACAATGTCATTATATAATGTATAAATCTTATTGAAGGGTAGCCGAGATCTTTTCAAGGTATTCGTGAATTTTATTGTAAAGGTCTTATCATGTATTTTTTTATGAGGGAGAAATACTTTATCTCTATTTGCTCTGTATGCTTGTGAAACACTAGTTTTGAGACTGTATGTTATACTACATAACAGTCACAGCAAATTGAATTAAGAGAAGAAAATACCTAATCTCCTCGAATGAGTGTTGGATTTAAAGTATTTTATAAGTAACAGTCATCATCTTCTTGAACTCTATCTCTATAATAAATCTCAAAATAATTGTTTTTCTTTGATCCCCTAGGAGCGATAATTACTTCCAAGAAAACTAAAATAGGCAATGTGCGTTCATTGATGTTAGTTGATGCACAACTCAAATATAATGAATGACTAACTGCAAGGGTTCATGATTGATGAGAGTGATCCCATTTTCCAAAAGTCTTTACAAATCTAAGGATGTAAAAAGCTATGTTGAGTGAACCAATCATGTATAATCTATGAAATAATTAGTTATATTGAATGCGTATGTTATATTTAATTGATACTATTTCATAATTAATGTTTTCTATAATTTTTTTATAAGTAGTAGAGTTAATTGTAGGTGTCATATCAGAAATAACATTTCTACATGAATTAATAAGAGTATTAATTATAGTACAACCAAAAAGTATAACCCTTCTATGGTATTGAGCACATACTTCCTATGTGACATGATAGTTATTCTATTGGACTAAATAATTTTGATACTAAAAAATTATTTGAGTCTTCCAGGATCTTTATAGTGGAACTGCGACTAATGATATTTTTTAAGTTAGATAATTTTCACCTTATTATCTTTTGTAATCATGATATGTCTAATTATATTACTCTAAACTCAAATTGTTGCTTCATTTATATCTCATACTAAATGTCATCATGAAGAAAAATATTTTACATGTCTAATTGATATATTTTTTATATGCGAGATATTAAAAGAGAATAGATTCCGTATGAAAGTCATTTGACTATTGGAGAGTATCCTTATAGTCTACATCAAATGCTTATTTAAATCCTGTCGTCATAAGCATTTCCTTAGGATGAACTATTTTCACATATGAACTTATTTTAATAGTAACACATGCCTACAAGCAGTAGCATAACTTAGAACTATTTTCATAAGGCATAGCACTATCTCTTTCATCATAGCATAACGTTATCATGGGTGACATATTATATTAGAAAAAGATATGAGTGTCATAACACTAAGAGAGGTAGTACAAGAAATAAAAGGAAGAAGAAAATATGTATACTGACAATATTTGTGAGATTGTATGATGACTATAACTTATTTACCTTTTTCGGAGAGTGATCAAAATTTCAAACTAGAGGAGTTAGTTGTAGGATCATCTCACTCCTTGCTAAATTGGTCTTTGACATGAGTAGGTTATGTATGTCTTTTCCTTCTAGTATATGTCTTAAGTCTTGGGTGATTAGGTCTCTTAGTCTCTAACTCATCATGAGCCTGAATTAAAAACTTGACTCTTTTCAAAGTTAATAAGATGTATGTTTGTTGGTAGATATAATGATTTTATAAAAGTATCATCATAATATGAATCAACAAGTTCAAATGTTAAAAATATATTAGTTATATTTGTGTTTTTGTAAGTTATATTTGAAAATAACCTTTATAAATTGCTTTCAAATTGATGCATCCTTTCCAAATGAATATATTTAGTATATGCCTAATTATAAAGGATGCAATGATTATTATATTTTAAATTAATTATTAATTTAAAATATAATGGTTTTGTAAATATCTAGTATATGCCTAATTGATATTATTAATAAGATAGATATATAAGTGAATAGATATAATTTAAAAATTATATTTAGTTATATTTGTGTTTTTATAACTAATTTGAATATATTGAGTCATTATGCGCTCAGCATCCTTTCCATTCGGATTTGTCCAAGCCTTTTGGAGGAAACTGAATGATGCACCATATTTAAACTATGAAAATATAAGATTGTGCATGTGCATGACATGCAGCATCAAGGGTTTGCCTATGTCATTGCTATGCAATGGAATACATGTAAAACTGAACTCCCATAAATCCACAAGTTCATATCTACGTCACTTTGTCAATTCATTCTCACCTGTGAATTCCACATTTTTTTGCTCCAATGATCCTCAAAAGAGTATATCTTGTGTTAGAATGCTTCCTCCTTGAGCTCCAAGAAGTGGTTGTATGTTGCACCGACAAAATATCAAAAAATATGAATGCGTCGGTGTGCATGTGTGATGAGGTCCATCTCATAGTCTAATTATCTACGCGTACAACCAAGATAGAATACAAATAAAATTACAAAATGCTATAAATATCGGTCTTCTGTTCCCGGGAGTGCAGCATCTCCTAATGTATATTTACAAAATGCATTAGTGGGCCCCACTTAGAGAAACTCATAGGTCCAGTTGCCCCCATTGCATGCTACATAAAGAACAGAAAAGATTGTGTGTGTGAGTATGTCATGATCCAACTCTACAAGTACATGGTGCATACAAAGTCCAATTTTACAAATAAGACTGCAAACATAAACTACAAGTTTGAATCATTCGCTCCCGTGTGGCTGGTCTGGAGTCCATTGCTTACTGGCCCTGCTTGGTGATGCTTCGGATTTTGCTAGCTCTCCAATTAATCATGGATTACCCACTACTCCTATTGAGTGACAGTTGGGTGGCCCTCTATGCTGCCTGATAGGGCTAGTGGGACTCACTCCTAGCTATTCCTGGGATTACTCCTGACCACTTTCCTCAATCTCATCGGTTTTCTGAATGTTATCATCCTGGCTTGCTAGTGGGGCCATCTACAAGCTGGTGGCCCATACTTCTGGCTGCTTCCAGGACTTGTTGGCCCCTCTAAATGCTACACCAAAAATGGACAAGAATATGTTCTCGTGTGTACTGTGGTTCGTCGCTTGTGTGTGTGGTGCAGCAGTATCAGGGTTTAGGAGTTTAGTAATTTAAGTATTTAAGTATTTTGTGGTTTATAGGTTTTATTTATATAATTAAATAAAAAAAAAATTATTTTTATGATTTATTTTCATTTTCAAGGTTATAACCATTGAAAATATTATAATTTTTAATTTTTTTTTAAATGTTAAAACAATATTTAATTATAATAATCATACAAATTAAATATCATGTAAATTCAATATAAATAATTTTATTGATAGATATTATAATACTTATCATAAAATAGATTAATAAACAAATATTAATAAGATAGATATTAATTAAAATATATTTGCAAAACCTAAAACGATTCAAAATCAAAGTAAAATATATTACTAAATAATAATTTTTTATTTTTTTATTCTTTTTATAAGCTTATAAATTTTTTTGATGAAAATAAATTATTTAAATTATATTTGTCTCATTCATAATTTTATTTTGTGATTAATATTTCTATAAAAATAAACTAATAAATAATTAAAATGAATATTGAAATTATAATGAATACAAATAAAAATGAGATTTATGAATAATTATTTAGGGTATACCTGTTTAATGGTTTAAGTATTTAGGAGTTTAGGAGTTTAGTGATTTAAGTGTTTAGGCATTTAGTAGTTTATATGTTTTATTTAAATAATGAAATAACACAAAAATTATTTTTCAAATTTTTTATCAATTTTGAAGGTTATAACCTTTATAAATATAATAATTTTTAAATTTTTTTCAAATGTGAATACTATATTTAGTTATAATAAACTTAATAATTATATATCATGTATATTAAAAATAAACAATTATATTAATAGATATTAATAAACTAAATATAAATATAAATATAATAAAGATCAAAAAATCAATTAATAAACTATTATTTATTGATAGATATTTATATATTATTTATAAATACTTAAACCTTTAAAGATGGTTTAAATGTTTAAGTATTTAAGGGTTTTGTGGTTTTGGGGTTTAGGAGTTTAATGATTTAAGCATTTAGGTATTTAGTAGTTTATAGGTTTTATATAAACAATAAAATAACAAAAAATTTATTTTTGTGATTTTATCTCATTTTCAAAGATGATAATCTTTAAAAATATAATAATTTTTAAATTATTTCCAAATGTAAATATAATATTTTGTTATAATAATCTTAATAATTATATATCATGTAAATTCAATATAAACAATTTTATTGATTAATATTCTATTAATGATCAAATAATAAATCAATAATCTATTATTAATAAGATAGATATCAATTAAAATATAATTACAAAACCTAAAATGATTCAGAAGCATAGCAAAATATATTAATATATAATAATATTTTGTTTTGAAAATTTTTTTACTTTTAAAATGTTTATCTATAATTTTTTGATGAAAAATAATTTATATAAATTATTTTTGTCTAGCTCAATTTATTTTGTAATTAATATTTATATATAAATAAACAAATAAATAATTAAAATGAATATTTAATATTATAATGAAAAAAATTGAGATTTATTGTTTATTATTTAGGGATACTGTTTTAATTTAAATTAGATCAGTCTAACTAATAATTTATTTTGTAAATAATATTTCTATAAAAATAAACTAATAAATAATTAAATAAAAATTTTATAATATACTGAATAAAAATTAAAATGAGATTTATGAATTATTATTAATGTATACCAGTTTAATATTTTAAGTATTTAGAGGTTTTGTCGTTTAGGAGTTTAGCAATTTATGTTTTTAGGCTTTTAGTGGTTTATAGGTTTTATTTAAAAAATGAAATAACAAAAAAATTTCTATAATTTGTTATCATTTTCATAGGGTATAACCTTTGAAAATATAATAATATTTACAATTTTTTGAAATGTGAATACAATATTTAGTTATAATGATATTAATAATTATATATCATATAAATTCAATATAAACAATTTTATTGATAGATAATATAATAATGTTCAAAAATTAAATTAATAAACTATAAATAAAAAGATAGATATTAATTAAAAAATATTTACAAAACACATATTGATTCAAAATTAAAGTAAAATATATTACTGGATAATAATTTTTAATTTTTAAATTTTTACTTCTTTTATAAGCGTATATTTTTTTTATTAAAAATAAATTAATTAAATTATATTTGTCTCACTCATACTTTATTTTGTAATAAATATTTTGATAAAAATAAACTAATAAATAATTAAAATGAATATTTAAAATTATAATAAATAGAAATAAAAATTAGATTTATTAATTATTAAGCAGTATATAGCAGTTTAATGGTTTACGTATTTAGGCATTACGTGGTTTAGTAGTTTACTGATTTGCATTTAGTGGTTTAATTTTTTTATTTTAGAATATAAATAAAAAAATTATTTTTATTATTTTTTGATATTTTCAAAGGTTATAACCTTTGAAAATATAATAATTTTTAAATTTTTTCAAAAGTGAATAAATATTTATTTATAATAATCATAATAATTATATATCAAATAAATTCAATATAAATAATTTTATTTATGAATATTCTAATAATTATCAAAAAATAAATTAAAAATCTATTATAATTAAGATTGATATTATTTAAAATATAATATCAAAACCTAAAATGATTCAAAAGCAAAGCAAAACATATTACCTAATAATAATTATTTGTTTTTAAATTTTTATTATTTTTATAATGTTATCTATTTTTTAATGAAAAAAAATTTTCATAAATTATATTTTTAACTCAATTTATTTTATAATTAATATGTATATATAAATAAAAAACTAAATAAACTAAATGAATTTTTTAAATTATAATGAAAACAAATAAAAAATGAGATTTATTAATTATTATTTAGGGTATAGCCATTTTAACGATTATCTATATAGGGTTATCGGGATTATGTAGTTTAGTGATTTAAGTGTTTAGGCATTTAGTGATTCATAGGTTTTATTTAAACAATGAAATAATAAAAAAATAGTTTTTTTTTGTTTTTTCACATGTTCAAAGGTTATAATCTTTGAAAATATAATAAATTTACAATTTTTTTCAAAAGTGAATACAATATTTACTTATAATAATTATTAAATTTATATATCATATAAATTAAATATAAATATTATTATTGATAAATATTCTAATAATGATAAAAAAATAAATTAATAATCTATTATTAATAAGTTAGATATCAATTAAAATATAATTACAAAACCTAAATTGATTCATAAACAAAGTAAAATATATTACTATATAATAATGTTTTGTTTTTAATTTTTTTCTTCTTTTAATAAGTTTATCTATATTTTTTTGTTGAAAAATAATTTATAATAATCAAATGTGAATTCAATATTTCGTTATAATAATCATTATATTTATATATCATATAAATTTAATATAAACAATATTATTGATAAATATTCTAAAAATGATCAAAAAATAAATTAATAATCTTTTATTAATAAGATAGATATCAATTAAAATATAATAAAAAAACCTAAAATGATGTAGAAGAAATCAAAATATATTACTATATAATAATTTGTTATTTTTAAATTTTTTTTTCCTTTTAAAAAGTTTATCCATATTTTTTTGATTAAAAATAATTTATATAAATTATATTTGTCTAACTCATAATTTATTTTTTAATTAATATTTATATAAAAATAAACAAATAAATAATTAAAATGAATATTTAAAATTATAATGAAAAAAATAATATTGAGATTTATTCTTTATTATTTTAGGTATACCAGTCTAATTTAAATTAGATCTGTCTCACTAATAATTTATTTTGTAATTAATATTTCTATAAAAATAAACTGATAAATAATTCAAAAAAAAATTTAAAATTATACTGAATAAAAATTAAAATGAGATTTATAACTTATTATCAATGTAAACTAGTTTAATATTTTAAGTATTCATAGGTTTTTTCGTTAATGACTTTAGAGATTTATGTTTTTAGGCATTTAGTGGTTTATAGGTTTTATTTAAACAAAGTAATAAAAAAAATTATTTTTGGTATTTTTTCAAATTTTCAAAGGTTATAACCTTTGAAAATATAATAATTTTAAAATTTTTTAAAAATGTGAATACAATATTTTGTAATAATAATCATTATAATTATATATAATATAAACTAAATATAAACAATTTTATTGATAGATATGATATCAATTATCAAAAAGTAAATTAATATGCTATTATTAATATGATAGATATAAATTAAAATATATTTGCAAAAGCTAAAAATATTCAAAATCAAAGTAAAATTTATTACTAAATAATAATTTTTTTTTGTTTTTGCTTCTTTTTATATGTTTTTTTTTTGATGAAAAATAAATTATTTAAATTATATTTCTATCATTCATAATTTATTTGGTAATTAATATTTTAATAAATTATTTAAATTATATTTAAGGTTTACGAGTTTAAAGATTTAAGTATTTAGGGGCTTTTGTGTTTAGGAGTTTAGAGGTTTCAGTGTTTAGGCATTTAGTGGTCTATAAGCTTTATTTAAACAATGATATAACAAATAATTTATTTTTATTATTTTTAAAATTTTTGGAGGTTATATCCTTTGTAAATATAATAATTTTAAATTTTTTTTCAAATGTAAATATAATATTTAGTTATAATAATCTTAATAATTATAAATCATTTAAATTCCATATAAATAATTACATTGCTAGATATTATAATAATGATCAAAAAAAATTTAATAAACTATTATTAATAAGATAGATATTATTTAAAATATATTTGCAAAATCTAAATTTATTCAAAATCAAATTAAAATATATTACTTAATAATAATTTTTTAATGTTTTGCTTTTTTTATAACTTTATATTTTTGTGATTATAAATAAATTATTTAAATTAATTTTTCTTACTCATAATTTATATTGGAATTTATAATTCTATAATATAAAACTAATAAATAATTAAAATAATTATTTATAATTATAATGAATACAAATAAAATTGAGATTTATTATTTATTATTCAAGCTATACCGGCTTAATAGTTTAAGTATTTAGGTGTTTTTGGTTTTAGGAGTTTAGTAATTTAAGTATTTAGACTTTTAGTGATTTATAGTTATTATCTAAAGAATTAAAAAACAAAAAATTTAATTTTTTTAATTTTTTTAATTTTTGAAGGTTGTAAACTTTGAAAATATAATAATTTTTAATTTTTTTAAATGTGAATATAATATTTAGTTATAATATTCTTTATAATTATATATAATGTAAACTAAATATAATTAATTTTATTAATAGATATTATAATAATGATCAATAAATAAATTAATAAACAAGTATTAATAAAAATGATATAAATTAAAATATAATTGTAGAATCTAAAATGATTCAAAATCAAAATAAGATATATTACAAAATAATAATTTTTTATTTTAAAAATTTTGCCTCATTTTATAAGCATATATATTTTTTGATGAAAAATAAATTATTTAAATTATATCTGTCTCACTAATAATTTATTTGGTAATTAATATTTCTATAAAAATAAATAGATAAATAATAAAAATGAATATTTAAAATTATAATGAATACTAATAAAAAAGAGAATATGATTTATTATTTAAGTTATACCTATTTAATGGTTTAAGTTTTTTGTAGTTTTGGGGTTAAGTAGTTTATTGATTTATATATTTGCAAATTTAGGTGTTTCTAGGTTTTATTTAATCAATGAAATAACAAAAAATTTATTTTTATGAATTTTCATAATTTTCACAGGTTATAACCTTTGAAAATATAATTATTTTTTAATCTTTCTAAAATTTGAATATAATACTTAGTTATAATAATCTTATTAATTATATTTGATGTAAATTCAATATATAAAAATTTTATTAATATATATTATTTTGATGATCGAAAAATAAATTAATAAACTTTTTTTAATAAGATAGATATTAATTAAAATATATTTGCAGAACCAAGATAATTCAAAATCAATGTAAATTATATTCTTAAATAAAATTTTAAATTTTTGAAATTTTGTTTATTTTTATAAGCTTATATTTTTTTTCATAAAAAATAATTTATTTAAATTATATTTGTCTGACTCATTATTTATTTTGTAATTAATATTTCTATAAAAATAAACTAAAAAATAATTAAAATGAATATTTAAAATTATAATGAATACAAATAAAAATGAGATTTATTATTTATTATTTAGGTTATATAGGGTTTAAAGGTTAATTATTTGGGGGGTTTTGGTGTTTAGGAGTCTAGAGATTTAAATGTTTTGGTATTTAGTGGTTTATAAGTTTTATTTAAAAAATAAAATAATAAAAAAATTATTTTTGTGATTTTTTATAATTTTTGAAGGTAACATTTGAAAATATAATAATTTTTAAATTTTTTTCAAATGTAAATATAATATTTAGTTATAATAATCTTAATATTTATAAGACATTTAAATTCAATATAAGTAATTTTATTGATAGATATTATAATAATGATCAAAAAATAAATTAATAAACTATTATTAAATAGATTGATAGCAATTAAAATATAAATGCAAAACCTATAATGATTCAAAGTCTAAGTAAAATATATTACTAAATTATAATTCTTTGTTTTTTAATTTTTACTTCTTTTTATAAGCTTATATTTATTTTTTGATTAAAAATAAATTATTAAAATTATATTTGTCTCACTCTTTATTTATTTTGCAATTAATATTTCTATAAAAAATATACTAATAAATAATTAAAATGAATAATTAAAATTATAATGAATACAAATAATTTATTATATATGGTATACCGGTTTAATAGATTGTTAATTTAGGGGTTTTGTCTTTTAGGAGTTAAGCAATTTATGTTTTTAGGTATTTAGTGGTTTATAGTTTTTATTTATATAATAAAAATAAAATTTTTTTTTTGATTTTATCTGATTTTCAAAGGTTATAACCTTTAAAAATAAAATAATTTTAAAATTTTTTGAAATGTGAATACCATGTATAATTATATTAATCATACTAATTCTATATCATATAAATTCAATTTAAACAATTTTAATGATAGATAGTATAATAATGATCAAAAATTAAATTAATAAACTATTATTAATAATATAAATATTAATTAAAATATATTTACATAACACAAATGATTCAAAATCAAATCAAAATATATTACTAAATAATAATCTTTAATTTTCAAATATTTCCTGCTTTTTATCAGCTTATATTTTTTATTGATTAAAAATAAATTATTTAAATAATATTTATCTCACCAAAATTTATTTTGTAATTAATTTTTCTAAATAATTAAACTATAAATTATTAAAATGAATATTTAAAATTATAATAACTAGAAATAAAAATGAGATTTATTATTTATTATGTAGTATATAGGTGTTAAAAGGATTATGTATTTAGGGGTTTCGGGGTCTATGAGCTTACTGATTTAAGTAAGTAAGCATTTAATGATCTATAGGTTTTATTTTAAAAATGAAATAACAAAAAATTATTTTTATTATTTGTTCTCATTTTTTAAGGTTATAACCTTTGAAAATATAATAATTTTTAAATTTCTTTTCAAAAGTAAATACAATATATATTTATAATAATCATAATAATTATATATCATATAAATTCAATATAAACAATTTTATTGAAAGATATTCTAATAATTATCAAAAAATAAAATAAAAATTATTATGAATAAGATTGATATTACTTAAAATATAATATCAAAACCTAAAATGATTCAAAAGCAAAACAAAATATATCACTAAATTAGAATTAAATTTTTTTAAATTTTTATGATTTTTATAAGCTTATCTATTTTTTGATGAAAAATATTTTTAATAAATTATATTTTTAACTCATAATTTATTTTATAATTAATAAATATATAAAAAATAAAAAACTAAACAATCAAAATGAATTTTTTAAATTATAATGAAAATAAATAAAAATGAGATTTATTAATTATTATTTATGGTATACCTGTTTAAAGGATTATCTATATAGGGTTATCGGGATTTTGTAGTTTAGTGATTTAAGTGCTTAGACATTTAGTGGTGTATAGGTTTTATTTAAACAATGAAATAACAAAAAAAATTATTTTTTTTTATTTTGACATTTTCAAATGTTATAATCTTTGAAAAAATAATAATTTTAAAATTTTTTTCAAAAGTAAATACTATATTTAGTTATAATAATATTTATATTTATATATCATATAAATTCAATATAAACATTTTTATTGAAAAATATTCTAATAATGATCAAAAAATAAATTAATAATCTATAATTAATAAGATAGATATCAATTAAAATATAATTAAAAAACCTAAAATGATTCAGAAGCAGAGCAAAATATATTACTATATAATAATTTTTTATTTTGAAATTTTTTTTCTTTTAAAAAGTATATCTATATTTTTTTGATGAAAAATAATTTATATAAATTATATTTGTGTAACTCTTAATTTATTTTGTTATTAATATTTATATAAAAATATACATATAAATAATTAAAATGAATATTTAAAATTATAATGAAAAAAAAATCAGTTTTATTATTTATTATTTAGGGTATACAGGTTTAATTTAAATTAGATCTATTTAACTAAAATTTATTTTGTAATTAATATTTCTATAAAATAAACTGATAAATAATTAAAATAAAAATTTAAAATTATACTGAATAAAAATTAAATTGAGATTTATGATTTATTATTAATGTATACCAGTTTAATGGTATGCATTAATAAGATTAATGTATTGAATTTACATTAATTAATATTATTAATTTATTTTGTTTATATTGAATTTATATGATATATAATTAGTAAGCTTAATATAATTATAAATGGTATTCACATTTCAAAAATTTTAAAAATTATTTTATTTTTAAAGGTTATAACCTTTGAAAATTAGATAAAATCAAAAAAAAATTATTTTTATTATATAAATACAAACTATAAACCACTAAATGCCTAAAAACATAAATTGCTAAACTCCTAAATGACAAAACCCCTAAATTAACAATCCATTAAACCGGTATACCATATATAATAAATCATAAATCTCATTTTAATTTGTATTCATTATAATTTTAAATATTCATTTTAATTATTTATTAGTTTATTTTTTATAGAAATATTAATTGCAAAATAAATAAAGAGTGAGACAAATATAATTGTAATAATTTATTTTTAATCAAAAAATAAATATAAGCTTATAAAAAGAAGTAAAAATTTAAAACAAAAAATTTCATTTAGAAATATATTTTACTTTGATTTTGAATCATTATAGGTTTTGCAGTTATATTTTAATTGCTATCAATCTTATTAATAATAGTTTATTAATTTGTTTTATAATCATTATTATAATATCTATCAATAAAATTACTTATATTGAATTTAAATGTCTTATAATTATTAAGATTATTATAACTAAATATTATATTTACATTTGAACAAAATTTAAAAATTATTATATTTCAAAGGTTATAACCTTCAAAAATGATAAAAAATCACAAAAATAAATTTTTTATTATTTTATTATTTAAATAAAACTTATAAACCACTAAATGCCTAAACATTTAAATCTCTAGACTCCTAAACCCCAAAACCCCCTAAATACTTAAACCTTTAAACCTATATAACCTAAATAATAAATAATAAATCTCATTTTTATTTGTATTCATTATAATTTTAAATATTCATCTTAATTATTTTTTAGTTTATTTTTATAGAAATATTAATTACAAAATAAATAATGAGTGAGACATATAATTTAAATAAATTATTTTTTATGAAAAAAAAATAAGCTTATAAAAATAAACAAAATTTTAAAAATTTAAAATTTTATTTAGTAATATACTTTACTTTGATTTTGAATTATTTTGGGTTCTGCAAATATATTTTAATTAATATCTATCTTATTAATAATAGTTTATTAATTTATTTTTTGATCATTATTATAATATATATTAATACATTTTTTTATATTGAATCTATAACAAATATAATTATTAAGATTATTATAACTAAGTATTGTATTCATATTTTAGAACTAATAAAAAATTATTATATTTTAAAAGGTCATAACCTTTGAAAATCACGAAAATTCATAAAAATAAATTTTTTGTTATTTCATTGATTAAATAAAACATATAAATACAAAAATGTGTAAACATATAAATCAATAAACTCTTAACCCCAAAACCACAAAAAACATAAACAATTAAATAGTTATACCCTAAATAATAAATCATAAATCTTATTTTTTTTAGTATTCATTATAATTTTAAATATTCATTTTAATTATTTATCAATTTATTTTTATAGTAATATTTATTATAAAATAAATTATTAGTGAGACAGATATATTTTAAATAATTTTTTTTCATCAAAAAAATATATATGCTTATAAAATGAGGCAAATTTTTAAAATAAAAAATTATTATTTAGTAATATATCTTATTTTGATTTTGAATCATTTTAAATTCTACAATTATATTTTAATTTATATCATTCTTATTAATACTAGTTTATTACTTAATTTATTGATCATTATTATAATATTTATTAATAAAATTATTTATATTTAGTTAGCATTATATAAAATTATTAAGATTATTATAACTAAATATTATATTCACATTTAAAAAAATTAAAAATTATTATATTTTCAATGGTTACAACCTTCAAAAATTAAAAAAATTCAAAAAATTAAATTTTTTGTTTTTTAATTCTTTAGATAATAACTATAAATCACTAAAAGTCTAAACACTTAAATCACTAAACTCCTTAACCCAATAACAGCTAAATACTTAAACCATTAAATCGGTATATCGTGTATAATAAATAATAAATCTCAATTTTATTTGTATTCATTATTAAGTAATATAATTACTTTGATTTTGAATAAATTTAGTTTTTGCAAATATATTTTAAATAATATCTATCTTATTAATAATAGTTTATTAAATTTTTTTGATCATTATTATAATATCTAGCAATGTAATTATTTATATTGAATTTAAATGACTTATAATTATTAAGATTATTATAACAAAATATTATATTTGCAGTTGAAAAAAATTTAAAAATTATTTTATTTTCAAAGGTTATAACCTTCAAAAATTAAAAAAATAATAAAAATAAATTTTTTGTTATATCATATTTTAAATAAAACTTATAAACCACTAAATGCCTAAACACTTAAACCTCTAAACTCCTAAACACAAAAGCGCCTAAATACTTAAACCTTTAAACTTGTAAACCTTAAATATAATTTAAATAATTTATTAAAATATTAATTACAAAATAAATTATGAGTGATACAAATATAATTAAAATTATTTATTTTTCATCAAAAGAATATATAAGCTTATAAAAAGAAGCAAAAACTAAAAAAAATTATTATTTAGTAATAAATTTTACTTGGATTTTGAATATTTTTAGGTTTTGCAATTATATTTTAATTTATATCTATCATATTAATAATAACATATTAATTTATTTTTTGATAATTGATATCATATCTATCAATAAAATTGTTTATATTTAGTATATATTATATATAATTATAATGATTATTTTTACTAAATATTGTATTCACATTTTTAAAGAATTTTAAAATTATTATATTTTCAAAGGTTATAACCTTTGAAAAAGTTAAAAAATATCAAAAATAATTTTTTTGTTATTTCATTGTTTAAATAAAACCTATAAACCACTAAATGCCTAAAAACATAAATCATTAAAGTCATAAAGAAAAAACCTCTAAACACTT
Organism: Sapria himalayana; assembly: GCA_029783825.1. Classification (NCBI taxonomy): domain Eukaryota; kingdom Viridiplantae; phylum Streptophyta; class Magnoliopsida; order Malpighiales; family Rafflesiaceae; genus Sapria; species Sapria himalayana. The sequence goes on along the minus strand of JAREIK010000703.1, from coordinate 53,302 downwards.
AAAATATTAAACTGGTATACATTAATAATAATTCATAAATCTCATTTTAATTTTTATTCAGTATATTATAAAATTTTTATTTTAATTATTTATCAGTTTATTTTTATAGAAATATTAATTACAAAATAAATTATTAGTGAGACAGATCTAATTTAAATTAGACTGGTATACCCAAAATAATAAAGTATAAATCTCAAAATTGTTTTTTTCATTATAATTTTAAATATTCATTTTAATTATTTATTTGTTTATTTTATATAAATATTAATCAAAAAATAAATTATGAGTTAGACAAATATAATTTATATAAATTACTTTTTATCAAAAAAATATGGATACACATTTTAAAAGAAAAAAAAATTCAAAACAACAAATTATTATATAGTAATATATTTTGCTTTTCTTCTAAATCATTTTAGTTTTTGTAATTATATTTTAAATGATATCTATCTTATTAATAATAGATTATTAATTTATTTTTTGATCATTATTAGAATATTTATCAATAAAATTATTTATATTGAATTTATATGATATATAAATATAATGATTATTATAATTAAATATTGTATTCACATTTAAAAAAAATTAAAAATTATTATATTTTCAAAGGTTATAACCTTTGAAAATATCAAAAAATAATAAAAATAAATTTTTTATTATTTTATTTTTTTAATAAAACCTATAAACCACTAAATGCATACACAGTTAAATCAGTAAACTCCTAAACCTCATAATGCCTAAATACATAAACCATTAAACTGCTATATACTACTTAATAATTAATAAATCTAATTTTTATTTCTATTTATTATAATTTTA
>JAREIK010000703.1:0-47261 GCA_029783825.1 Sapria himalayana | reverse complement strand
TCATATTTTAGTCTCTTGTATGTTGTGTGCGTAATTGATAAATAAAGTTGTGTATTTTCCAAAAAAAAAAACAAAAAAAAACCATAAATTCTAAACTTTAAATCCTAAACCTTAAACCATAAACTATAACCCTAATCCATAAACCCTATATCCTAAATCTCATGCTTTTGCACTTTTATAATCAAATGACTAAATGTTAAATTCAAATTGAAATTCACAACTTTTAGGAATGTCATAGATATATCTTTTTGTAAATGTAACACAAAGTCATGACTCAAGGGGTGAGTTATGGATTCAGTCACTTTCTTGCTTTAGATTATTATAACATTAGCAATGGTCATGATTGTATATTTTGTCACTAGAACACAAAATCATATCGATTAGAATATGCCATAACTTGTGTCTCTCTGTTGAACATATTGTTATGGCACTAGGAATGATCATGAATACATATTTAATCACTATAATGCTGGGTCACAGTATTAGATATGACCATAGCTTCTTTATTTTATCTTCGTATTGCAAAGTCATTGCACTAGGAATGATGGTAACTTTGGACATTACTCAAGAGCAATAGTCATTACCGTAGAAATAGTTAAAGCTCAAGTACTACTCTTTATAACTTTCTATAGCTAAAATTCTTGGGATTGGGAATATCACTATGGCATTTTCCTTTGATTTGTGGCCTCAAGTGTCAATATGCAAGACTAATATTTTGAGCAATAATTAAAACCTTTTATACTTTTGAATATGATTCATTTATTCCTTTTTGGGTATTGTGAGCTTGTATACATAACTCATTTAATATAAAAAGAAAGAAATGATACTTTTCATATCAATGAGGATATAAAAAAGGGCTTAGACATGCTGATAAAATAAATTTTTTGATTCTTGATTGAAAGAGAGACCATACTTCTTGCCCTGCTCAAACCACCCAGGGGATAGTTTGTTCTAATAGGCTACAAGGTTGTTTTTTTAGAGGTGAACGATGTTTTAAAAAAATTGCTTTGAGTGTGTGCATAAGAGATATTTTAGAAGAAATTACAATAATCAATATAAATAGCAACCTCGACAACTAGCTATTTCAACACATAGGGGTCCAACTTTGGTTTAGTCTGTTAGCGTACATGAGTCATATTACCTTTGATAGCCCAGTGATTCAACATCAAATATGATGAGACATAAAAGATATAAAGTAAAAGCTCCTATTATTTTGGTTAGAGCTTTAGCAATCATTCTAGAGTTGAGAGAGGAACAAAATAAATTCTTTTAATTATTCAGTATAATTTTAATTTTTATTTTATTTATTTATCAGTTTATTTTTATAGAAATATTAATTACAAAATAAATTATTAGTGAGACAGATCTAATTTAAATTAAACCGGTATATCCTAAATAATAATGAATAAATCTCATTTTTTTATTTTAATTTTAAATATTCAAATATAATTATTTATTGGTTTATTTTTATAATAATATTAATTACAAAAAATAATATGAGTACACAAATATAATTTATATAAATTATTTTTCATCAAAATAATATAGATAAACTTTTTAAAAGAAAAAAAAAATTTCAAAACAAAAAATTGTTATATAGTAACATATTTTGCTTTGCTTCTGAATCATTTTTGGTTATGTAATTATATTATAATTGATATCTATCTTATTAATAATAGATTATTAATTTATTTTTTGATCATTATTACAATATTTATCAATAAAATAGTTTATATTGAATTTATATGATATATAAATATAATGATTATTATAACTAAATATTGAATTCACTTTTGAAAAAAATTTAAAAATTATTATATTTTCTAATGTTATAACCTTTGGAAATATGGGAAAATAATAAAAATAAATTTTTTATTATTTTATTTTTTAAATAAAACTTATAAACCACTAAATGCATACACAATTTTATTAGTAAACTCCTAAACCCTGTAATGCCTAAATAAATAAACCATTAACCCACTATATACTACTTAATAATTAATAATTTTAATTTTTATTTCAATTTATTATTATTTTAAATATTCATTTTATTTATTTATTAGTTTATTTTTATAATAATTTTTATTACAAAATAAATTATGATCGCGACACATATAATTTAAATAATTTATTTTTAATCTCAAAAAATATATACGCTTTTAAAAGAAGTATAAAAGAAGTATTATTAAAAAAAAATAGAAATTATTATTAACTAATATATTTTAATTTAATTTTGAATCAATTTGGGTTTTGTAATTTATTTTAATAAATATATATATCTTATTATAAATAGTTTATTATTTTAATTTTTGATCATTATTACAATATCTATAAATAAAATTATTTATATTTATTTTATATGATATAGAATTATTAAAATTATTATAACTAAATATTATATTAAAATTTCAAAAAATTTTAAATATTTTAAAATTTTCAAAGGTTATAACATTTGAAAATGAAAAAAATTACAATTTTTTTTGTTATTTTTTTGTTTAATTAAAACCTATAAATCACTAAATGCCAATAAACATAAATCACTAAACTTCTAAATGACAAGACCTCAAAATACTTAAATCATTAAACTGGTATACATTAATAATAAATCATAAATCTCATTTTAATTTTTATTCAGTATAATTTTAAATTTTTATTTTAATTATTTATCATTTTAATTTTATAGAAATATTAATTACAAATTAAATTATTAGTGAGATAGATATAACTTAAATTAAACTGGTATACCTTAAATAATAAATAATAAATAATAAATAATAAATCTCATTTTTTTTATAATTTTAAAAATTCATTTTAATTATTAATTTTATATTTTTATATAAATATTAATTAAAAAATAAATTATGAGTTTGACAAATCTAATTTATGTAAATTATTTTTAATCAAAAAATATAGATAAACTTTTTAAAATAAAAAAAAATTTCAAAACAAAAAATTATTATATAGTAATATATTTTGCTTTGCTTATGAATCATTTTATGTTTTGTAATTATATTTTAATTGATATCTATCTTATTAATAATAGATTATTAATTTATTATTTAATCATTATTAGAATATTTATTAATAAAATTGTTTATATTGAATTTAAATGATATATAAATATAATGCTTATTATAACTAAATATTGAATTCACTTTTGAAAGTAATTTAAAAATTATTATATTTTGAAAGGTTATAACCTTTGGAAATATGGGAAAATAATAAAAATAATTTTTTTGTTATTTTATTTTTTAAATAAAACCTATAAAGCACTATATGCATACACAATTAAATTAGTAAACACCTAAACCCCGTAATGCCTAAATAAATAAACCATTAAACTGCTTTATAATACATAATAATTAATAAATCTAATTTTAATTTCTATTTATTATAGTTTTAAATATTCATTTTAATTATTTATTAGTTTATTTTTATAGAAATATTTATTATAAATGTAATATTTAGTTATAATAATCTTAATAATTTTATATAATGTAAATTAAATATAAATAATTTTATTACTATATATTATAATAATGATCAATAAATTAATTAATAAACTAATATTAATAAGAATTATGTAAATTAAAATATAATTGTAAAATCTAAAATGATTCAAAATCAAAATAAGATATATTAATCAAAAATAATTTTTATTTTTAATATTTTGCCTTTTTTATAAGCATATATTTTTTTTTTGATGAAAAATAAATTATTTAAATTATATTTGTCTCACTAATAATATATTTTGTAATTAATATTTCTATAAAAATAAACTGATAAATAATTAAAATGAATATTTAAAATTATAATGAATACTAATAAAAATGAGAATTATGATTTATTATTTAGACTATACTAATTTAATGTTTTGAGTATTTATGAACTTCGGGGATTAGGAGTTTAGTTATTTTAGTATTTAGTCATTTAGTGGTTTATAGGTTTTAGTTTAAAAATAAAATAAAAAAAGTATTTTTGTTATTTATTTTCATTTTTGAAGTTTATAACCTTATAAAATATAATAATTTTTAATTTTTTTTTGAAAAGTGAATACAATATATGAAGTTAATAATCATAATAATTAAATATCTTATAAATTCAATATAAATTATTTTATTGGTATATATTATAATAATGATCATAAAAAAATAATAAACAATTATTAATAAGATAAATATTGTTTAAAATATATTTGCAAAACCTAAAATGATTCAAAATCAAAGTGAAATATTTTACTAAATATTAATTTTAAATTTTAAAATTTTTAAATTTTTGTATCCATTTATATGCTTATATATTTTTTGATGAAAAATAAATTTTTTAAAATATATTTGTCTCACTAATAATTTATTTTTTAATTTATATTTCTATAAAAATAAACTAATAAATAATTAAGATGTATGTTTAAAATTATAATAAATACTAATAAAAATGAGATCTATTATTTATTATATATAGTATACCGATTTAATGGTAAAATTATATAGGGGTTTTGTCGTTTAGAAGTTTAGCAATTAATATTTTTAGGTATTTAGTGTTTTATAGGTTTTATTTATATAATAAAAATAAAAAAATATTTTTTTTTCCTGATTTTCAAAGGTTATAAACTTTGAAAAAAAAATAATTTTTAAAATTTTTTAAAATGTGAATACCATGTATAATTATATTAATCATACTAATTATATATCATATAAATTAAATATAAATAATTTTAATGATAGATATTATAATAATGATCAAAAATTAAATTAACAAACTATTTTTAAATAACTAAATATTACTTAAAATATATCTACATAACAAAAAATGATTCGAAATCAAATCAAAATATAATTCTAAATAATAATATTTAATTTTTAAATTTTTCCTTCTTTTTTTAAGCTTATATTATTTTTTTGATTAAATATAAATTATTTAAATATTATTTGTCTCATTCGAAATTTATTTCGAATTAATTTTTCTAAATAATTAAACTATAAATAATTAAAATGAATATTTAAAATTATAATAAATAGAAATATAAATGAGATTTATTATTTAATAAGTAGGATATAGCTATTAAAATGTTTATGTATTTAGAAGTTTCGAGGTTTATGAGCTTACTGATTTAAGTAAGTAATCATTTAATGATCTATAGGTTTTATTTAAAAAATGAAATAACAAAAAATTTATTTTTTATTATTTTTTTTCATTTTTTAAGATTATAACTTTTGAAAATATAATAATTTTTAAATTTTTTTCAAAAGTGAATACAATAGTTATTTATAATAATCATAATAATTATATATCATATAAATTCAATATAAACAATTTTTTTGATAGATATTCTAATACATATCAAAAAATAAATTAAAAATCTATTATGAATAAGATTGATATTACTTAAAATATAATATTCAAACCTAAAATGATTCAAAAGCAAAGCAAGGTATATTACTAAATAATAATTATTTGTTTTTAAATTGTTATTCTTTTTTTAAGCTTATCTATTTTTTGACGAAAAATAATTTTTATAAATTATATTTTAACTCATAATTTATTTTATAATTAATATATATATATAAATAAAAAACTTAAAAATCAAAATGAATTTTTTAAATTATAATGAAAACAAATAAAAATGAGATTTATTAATTATTATTTTGGGTATACAGGTTAAAAGGATTATCTATATTGGGGTATCAGGATTTTGTAGTTTAGTGATTTAAGTGTTTAGGAATTTAGTGATTTATAGGTTTTATTTAAACAATGAAATAAAAAAATATATTTTTTTTATTTTTTCACATGTTCAAAGGTTATAAACTTTGAGAATATAAAAATTTTAAAACATTTTTTAAAAGTTAATACAATATTTAGTTATAATAATTATTAAATTTATATATCATATAAATTCAATATAAACATTTTTATTGATAAATATTCTAATAATGATCAAAAAATATATTAATAAATTATTATTAATAAGATATATCATTTAAAATATAATTACAAATATTAAAATGATTCAGAAGCTAAGCAAAATATATTACTATATAATAATTTTTTGTTTTGAAATTTGTTTTTAAAAATTTATTTATATTTTTTTTTATGAAAAATAATTTAAATAAATTATATATGTTTAACTCATAATTTAATTTGTAATTAATATTTATATAAAAATATACAAATAAATAATTAAAATGAAAATTTCAAATTATAATAAAAAAATGAGTTTTATTATTTATTATTTAGGGTATACTAATTTAATTTAAATGAGATCTATCTAACTAATAAATTATTTTGTAATTAATATTTATATAAAAATAAACTAATAAATAATTAAAATAAAAATTTAAAATTAAACTGAATAAAAATTAAAATGAAATTTATGATTTATTATTAATGTATACAAGTTTAATTGTTTAAGTATTTAGAGGTTTTGTCATTTAAGAGTTTAGCGATTTATGATTTTAGGCATTTAGTGGTTTATAGGTTTTATTTAAACAATAAAATAAAAAAAATTTGTAATTTTTTCTCATTTTCATAGGTCATAACCTTTGGAAATATAATAATATTTAAAATTTTTTGAAATGTAAATACAATATTAGTTATAATAATATTAATAATTATATATCATATAAATTCAATATAAATAATTTTATTGATAGATATTATAATAATGATCAAAAATTAAATTAATAAACTATTAATAATAAGATAGATATTAATTAAAAATATATACAAAACCCAAATTGATTCAAAATTAAAGTAAAATATATTACTTAATAATAATTATTAATTTTAAAATTTTTACTTATTATATAAGCGTAAATACTTTTATTGATTAAAAAAATTTATTAAATTATATTTCTCGCCCTCATAATTTATTTTGTAATAAATATTTCTATAAAAATAAACTAATAAATAATTAAAATAAATATTTAAAATTATAATAAATAGAAATAAAAATTAGATTTTTTAATTATTAAGTAGTATATAACGGTTTAATGGTTTATGTATTTAGGCATTACGAGGTTTAGGAGTTTACAGATTTAACTATGTATTCATTTAGTGATAAAAGGTTTTATTTAAAAAAATAAACAAACATTTATTTTTATTATTTTTTGATTTTTTTAAATGTTATAACCTTTGAAAATATAATAATTTTTAGATTATTTTCAAAAATAATCTAAAAATTATGTATTAATCATGTGTGTGTGGTGCAGCTGTATCTGGGTTTAGGAGTTTAGTAATTTAATTATTTATGTATTTTGTGGTTTATAGGTTTTATTTAAATAATTAAATAACAAAAAAATTATTTTTATGATTTGTTCTCATTTTCAAGGTTATAACCATTGAAAATATTATAATTTTTATTTATTTTTTCAAATGATAATACATATTTAATTATAATAATTATAAAAAATAAATATCATGTAAATTCAATATAAATAATTTTATTGATCGATATTATAATACTGATCATAAAATAGATTAATAAACTATTATTAATAAGATAGATATTAATTAAAATAATTTTGCAAAACCTAAAACGATTCAAAATCAAAGTAAAATATATTACTAAATAATAATTTTTTATTTTTAAATTTTTTATTCTTTTTATAAGCTTATAAATTTTTTTGATGAAGATAAATTATTTAAATTATATTTGTCTCATTCATAATTTTAATTTGCAATTAATATTTTTATAAAAATAAACTAATAAATAATTAAAATGAATATTGAAATTATAATGAATACAAATAAAAATGAGATTTATGATTAATTATTTAGGGTATACCGGTTTAATGGTTTAAGTATTTAGGAGTTTAGGAGTTTAGTGATTTAAGTGTTTAGGCATTTAGTAGTTTATATGTTTTATTTAAATAATGAAATAACACAAAAATTATTTTTCAAATTTTTTATCAATTTTGAAGGTTATAACCTTTATAAATATAATAATTTTTAAATTTTTTTCAAATGTGAATACTATATTTAGTTATAATAAACTTAATAATTAAATATCATGTAAATTAAAAATAAACAATTTTATTGATAGATATTAAAAAACTAAATATAAATATAAATATAATAATGATCAAAAAATAAATTAATAAACTATTACATATTGATAGATATTTATATATTATTTATAAATACATAAACCTTTAAATATGGTTTAAATGTTTAAGTATTTATGGATTTTAGGTTTTTGGGATTTAGGAGTTTAATGATTTAAGCATTTAGGCATTTAGTAGTTTATAGGTTTTATATAAACAATAAAATAACATAAAATTTATTTTTGTGATTTTATCTCATTTTCAAAGAATAATAACCTTTAAAAATATAATAATTTTTTAATTATTTTTAAATGTAAATATAAACTTTAGTTATAATAATCTTTATAATTATATATCATGTAAATTCAATATAAACATTTTTATTGATAAATCTTCTAATAATGATCAAAAAATAAATTAATAATCTATTATTAATAAGATAGATGTCAATTAAAATATAATTACAATACCTAAAATGATATAGAAGCAAAACAAAATATATTACTATATAATAATTTTTTGTTTTAAAATTTTATTTTTCTTATAAAAAGATTATCTATAATTTTTTGATGAAAAATAATTTATATATATTATTTTTGTTTAGCTCAATATATTATGTAATTAATATTTATATATAAATAAACAAATAAATAATTAAAATGAATATTTAAAATTATAATGAAAAAAAATCAGATTTATTATTTATTATTTAGGGATACTGTTTTAATTTAAATTAGATCTGTCTCACTAATAATTTATTTTGTAATTAATATTTCAATAAAATTATTCTGATAAATAATTAAAATAAAAATTTAAAATTATACTGAATAAAAATTAAAATGAGAATTATGATTTATTATTAATCTATACCAGTTTAATGGAATAAGTATTTAGAGGTTTTTTTCATTTAGGAGTTTAGCAATTTATGTTTTTAGGGTTTTAGTGTTTTATTGGTTTTATTTAAAAAATAAAATAACATAAATATTTTTTATAATTTGTAATCATTTTCATAGGTTATAACCTTTGAAAATAAAATAATATTTACAATTTTTTGAAATGTGAATACAATATTTAGTTATAATAATATTAATAATTATATATCATATAAATTCAATCTAAACAAATTTATTGATAGATAATATAATAATGATCAAAAATTAAATTAATAAACTATTAATAAAAAGATAGATATTAATTAAAAAATATTTACAAAACCCAAATTCATTCAAAATTAAAGTAAAATATATTATTGGATAATAATTTTAAATTTTTAAATTTTTACTTCTTTTATATGCGTATATATATTATTCCATTAAAAGCAAATTATTTAAATTATATTTGTCTCACTCATAATTTATTTTGTAATAAATACTTTAATTAAAATAAACTAATAAATAATTAAAATGAATATTTAAAATAATAATAAATAGAAATAAAAATTAGATTTATTATTTATTATGTATTATATATCGGTTTAATTGTTACTGTATTTAAGCATTATGGGTTTTAGGAGTTTACTTATTTAATGGTGTATGTATTTAGTAGTTTATAAGTTTTATTTTAAAAATATAAAAACACAAACTTTATTTTTATTATTTTTTGATATTTTCAAAGGTTATAACCGTATAAAATATAATAATATTTAATTTTTTTAAAAGTGAATTCAATATTTAGTTATAATAATCATTATATTTATATATCATATAAATTCAATATAAACTATTTTATTCATAAATATTCTAATAATGATCAAAAAATAAATAAATAATTTTTTATTAATAAGATATATATCAATTATAATATAATTACAAAACCTAAAATGATTCTGAAGCAAAGCAAAATATATTACTATATAATAATTTTTTTTTGAAATTTTTTTTTCTTTTAAAAAGTTTATCTATATTATTTTGATCAAAAATAATTTATATAAATTATATTTGTGTAACTTATAATTTATTTTTTAATTAATATTTAGATAAAAATAAACAAATAAATAATTAAATTTAAATATTTAAAACAAAAAAAAATGAGATTTATTCTTTATTATTTAGGATATACCAGTTTAATTTAAATTAGATTTGTCTACTAATAATTTATATTGTAATTAATATTTCTATAAAAATAAACTGATAAATAATTAAAATAAAAATTAAAATTATACTGAATAATTAAAATAATTTATTTTGTTACTCTCTCAACTCTAGAATGATTGCTAAAGCTCCAACCAAAATAATAGGAGCTTTTACTTTATCTCTTTTATGTCTCATCATATTTGATGTTGAATCACTAGGGCTATCAAAGGTAATTTGACTCATGTACGCTAACAGACCAAACAAAAGTTGTACCCCGATGTGTTGAAATAGCTAGTTGTCGAGGATGCTATTTATATTGATTATTGTAATTTTTTCTAAAATATCTCTCATGCACACACTCAAAGAAATTCTTTTTAAAAATAGTTTTCCTCTAAAAAAATAACCACCAGTGTAGCCTATTAGAAAAAACTAGCCACAGGGCAGTTTGAGCAGGGCAAGAAGAATGGGTTCACTTTCAATCAAGAATCAAAAAATTTACTTTATTAGCATGCCTAAACCATTTTTTATATCCTCATGGATATGAAAAGTATCAATTCTTTCTTTTTATATTAAATGAGTTATGTATACAAGCTCACAATACCCAAAAAGTTGTAAATGAATCATATTCAAATGTATAAAATGTTTTAATCATTGCTCAAAATATTATTTTTGAATATTGACACTTGAGGTCACAAATCAAAGGAAAAAGCCATAGTGATATTTCCAATCCCAAGAATTTTAGCTATAGAAATTATAAAGAGTAGTACTCGAGCTTTAACTATTTCTAGGGTCATGACTTTTGCTCTTGAGGAATGTCCAAAGTTACAATCATTCTTATTGCAATGACTTTGCAATATAAAGATAAAATGCACAAGCTATGGTCATATCCAATACTGTGACTCAGTATTATAGTGATTAAATATGTATTCATGATCATTCTTAGTGCCATAACAATATGTTCAACAGAGAGACATGAGTTATGGCATATTCTCATCGATATGATTTTGTGTTCTAGAGACAAAATATACAATCATGACCATTGCTAATGCTAGAATAATCTAAAGCAAGAAAGAGATAGAATCCATAACTCACCCCTTGAGTCATGACTTTGTGTTACATATACAAAAAGAAAATCTGTGACATTCCTAAAAGTTGTGAATTTTAATTTAAATTTAACACTTAGTCATTTGATTATAAAAGTGCAAAACATGAGATTTATGATTAAAGGTTTATGGGTTAGGGATATAGTTTATGGATTATGGTTTAGGATTTAATGTTTTGGGTTTATGGTTTTTTTTGTTATTTTTGGAAAATACACACTTTATTTATAATTTAGGCACTTAACTTACAAGAGACTAAAAAGCTGACTAATTTAGTCCAACCCACCAAATCCTATGCACCTTAATGTTTCTATGCATAAAATACATAAAAAATCATAATGACTAATAATTCCAAGCGCACAAATACAACTAAAATCACCCGGCATTCACAGACTTCAGAGTTGGCAGTGAGTCATTATGCGCATGGCGTCCTTTCCATTTGGATTTGTCCAAGCCTTTTTGAGGATCTTGAATGATGCACCATATTTAAACTATGCAAATATAAGATTGTGCATGTGCGTGACATGCAGCATCAAGGGTTTGCCTATGTCATTGCTATTCAATAGAATACGTGTAAAACTGAATACCCATAAATCCACAAGTCCATATCTACGTCACTTTGTCAATTCATTCTCACCTGTGAATTCCACATTCTTTTGCTCCAATGATCCTCAAAAATGTATCTCTTGGGTTAGAATGCTTCCTCCTCAAGCTCCAAGAAGTGTCTGTATGTTGCACCAGCAAAATATCAAAAAATATGCATGCATCGATGTGCATGTGTGATGAGGTCCATCTCATAGTCTAATTATCTACGCGTACAACCAAGCTAGAATACAAGTAAAATTACAAAATGTTATAAAGATCAGTCTTCTGCTTCCGGGAGTGTAGCATCGCTTAATGTGTATTTACAAAATGCAGTAGTGGGACCCACTTAGAGATACTCATGGGTCCAGTTGCCCTCATTGCATGCTACATAAATAATAGACAAGATTTTGTATGTGAGTATGTCATGATCCGTCTCTACAAGTACATGGTGCATACAACATCCAGAATACAAATAAGACCTACAAACATAAACTACAAGTTTGAATCTTTCGCTCCCGTTTGGCTCATCTGGACTCTATTGCTTACTAGCACAGCTTGGATATGCTTCGGATTTTTTCGGCTCTCCAATTAATCATGGATTACCCGCTACTCATTTTGGGCGATGGTTGGGTGGCCCTCTATGCTGCCTGATATGGCTAGTGGGACCCACTCCTAGCTACTACTGGGTTTACTTCCGACCACTTTGCTCGGTCTCGTTAGTTGTCTAAATGTTATCATCCCGGCTTGCTAGTGGGGCCCTCTACAAGATGGCGACCCATACTTCTGGCTGCTTCCAGGACTTGCTGGCCCCTCTAAATGCCACACCAAAATTGGCAAGAAAATGTGCACGTGTGTACTTTGGTATGTCACTATGTGTGTGTGGTGCAACAATGTCAGAGTTTAAGAGTTTAGTAATTTAAGTATTTAGGTATTTTGTAGTTTATAGGTTTTATTAAAATAATTAAATAACAAAAAAATTATTTTAATGATTTTTTCTCATTTCCAAGGTTATAACCTTTGAAAATATTATAGTTTTTAATTTTTTTTCAAATGTTAATACGATATTTAATTATAATAATCATAAAAATTAAATATCATGTAAATTCAATATAAATACTTTTATTGATCATTATTATAATACTGATCATAAAAATTTTTAATAAACTATTATTAATAAGAAAGATATTAATTAAGATTTATTTGCAAAACCTAAAATGATTCAAAATCAAAGTAAAATATATCACTAAATAATAATTTTTTATTTTTAAATTTTTGATTCTTTTTATGAGCTTATAAATTTTTTTGACGAAGATAAATTATTTAAATTATATTTGTCTCATTCATAATTTTATTTTGCAATTAATATTTCTATAAAAATAAACTAATAAATAATTAAAATGAATATTAAAATTATATTGAATACAAATAAAAATGAGATTTATGATTAATTATTTAGGGAATAGTAGTTTAATGGTTTAAGTATTTAGGATTTTATGAGTTTAGTGATTTAAGTGTTTAGGTATTTAGTAGTTTATATGTTTTATTTAAATAATGAAATAACAAAAAAATTATTTTTCAAATTTTTTATCAATTTTGAAGGTTATAACCTTTATAAATATAATAATTTTTAATTTTTTTTCAAATGTGAATACAATATTTAGTTATAATAAACTTAATAATTATAAATCATGTAAATTTAAAATTAACAATTTTATTGATAGATATTAATAAACTAAATATAAATATAAATATAATAATGATCAAAAAATAAATTAATAAACTAATATTTATTGATAGATATTTATATATTATTTATAAATACTTAAACCTTTAAAGATGGTTTAAATGTTATTTTAATATTTAATAACAAAATAACAAAAAATTTAAGGGTTTTGGGGTTTTGGAGTTTAATGATTTAAGCGTTTAGGCATTAGTAATATATAGGTTTTATATAAACAATAAAATAACAAAAAAATTATTTTTGTTATTTTATCTCATTTTTAAAGATAATAACCTTAAAAAATATAATAATTTTTAAATTATTTTGAAATGTAAATATAATATTTAGTTATAATAATCTTTATAATTATATATCTTGTAAATTCAATATAAACAATTTTACTGATAAATATTCTAATAATGATCAAAAAGTAAATTAATAATCTATTATTAATAAGATATATATCAATTAAAATATAATTATAAAATCTAAAATGATTTAGAAGCAAAGCAAAATATATTACTATATAATAATTTTTTGTTTAGATATTTTTTTTTCTTTTAAAAAGATTATCTATAATTTTTTGATGAAAAATAATATATATAAATTATATTTGTCTAACTCAATTTATTTTGTAATTAATATTTATATATAAATTAATAAATAATTAATTAAAATGAATATTTATAATTATAATGAAAACAAAATAAGATTTATTATTTATTATTTAGGGATACTGGTTTAATTTAAATTATATTTGTCTCACTAATAATTTATTTTGTAATTAATATTTCTATAAAAATAAAGTGATAAATAATTAAAATAAAAATTAATATGAGATTTATTATTTATTATTAATGTATACCAGTTATGGCTTAAGTATTTAGATGTTTTGTCGTTTAGGAATTTAGCAATTTATGTTGTTAGGCTTTTAGTGGTTTATTGGTTTTATTTAAAAAAATAAAATAACAAAAAAAATTCCTATACTTTTTTATCATATTCATAGGGTATAACATTTGAAAATATAATAAACTTTAAATATTTTTGAAATTTTAATACAATATTTTGTTATAATAATATTAATAATTATATGTCATATAAATTTAATATAAATAATTTTCTTGATAGATATTATAATAATGATCAAAAATTAAATTTATAAACTATTAATATTACGATAGATATTAATTAACAAATATTTACAAAACCCAAATTGATTCAAAATTAAAGTAACTTATATTACTTGATAATAAATTTTAATTTTTAAATTTATACTTCTTTTATAAACATATATTTATATTATGTAAATAATATATTATTTAAATTATATTTGTCCCGCTCAATTTATTTTTTAATAAATATTTCTAAATAAATACACTAATAAATAATTAAAATGAATATTTAAAAATATAATAAATAGCAATAAAAATTAGATTTATTAATTATTAAGTAGTATTTAACAGTTTAATGGTTTGTGTATTTAGGCATTACAGGGGTTAAGAGTTTACTGATTTAACTTTATATGCATTTAGTAGGGCTGCTCACGGGACTCGAAGAAGTCACGACCCGACACTAAGTCTTGTCCTGAAAGCATCGGGACTGAGAAAATCTGTTGACTTTGACATTTCCCATCCCATTCTCTCACGTATTTTTTCGTTTGGGATGGTTCTGGTTCTTAAGCAATATCCATCCCGAGAACCATCCCATCCTAAAAAACTGATACTAGAACCAGGAATATATATATATATATATATATAAAACATGAAGATACCACCAATTTCACTACTGCCCATCCAATTCCGACACACCTATTACTGTCCCAACGAGTTCCAGTCCGCCTCACTTTGTTCCAGTCCTGTTTAGTTAGGTCCAGCCCTTGTTCGTCGCACTTCTGGTTGCCTCCACCGTGTCTTAGATGTCACCAGCCTTTTGGTTTGTTTTTTTGACGAGAATTGAGTGATTAATTAGTATTATTATGTGTCTCAGTCAGTTTTATTGAGTATTGGTTGTGGTGTTGTGGTTTGGCCGAATGGGTGGGGTGAATGTGTTACAGTCAGTTTTGTAGAGCTTGCTTGTTTGAAATATTTATATGTATTTATGCTTAACATATCATATTAATTAATGGCAAAGCAGATGGCACAATCCAGCGGTAAACGAAAAATATAATAAATTGAAGATGATCACATCTCAAATGATCAAAGTACTAGTAAATCCAATCAACATCCTTTCACGAACCCTCATATTTACGGCAGGTTATTCAATTCCAATTGTAAAAGAAAGTCAAGGTACATTTAAACCTCATGCTCATAAAAAGTAAAAGTCTACTGCTTGGGAAACATCTGAGATATTAGTTGATTCAGAGCGAAATGAAACTTGTAGGGCAGCTTGTATATGGTGTAGGAAAGAATACTTGGAAAAAAATGATCAAGATACTTCGGGTTTATGGAAATACTTGAGAAAGACTTGTAGGAAATTTCCACACAAAAAAGTATTAATAGAAGCTCACAAAGGTAAAGACAGGTCACAATCATTGTTGAGTTTCACTAAAGGTACTAGTCCAACGGATAACAAATTAACTTGTTAGTAATTTGATCAACAACTATTTAGGGAGGCTTTGGTGAAAATGATCATAAAAGATGAATTTCCTTTTTGTTTTGTTGAGAGGGATGAGTTTAATGAGTTTTGTGAAGTTAGTGTGCCTCAATTTAAAATTCCCTCTAGGCACTCTATATTGAGGGATTGTTTTTCTTTGTTTGTGAAGCAAAACAAGAAATTATTTGATAGCATATTATCTCATTATTGTAGAGTTTCATTGACTACTGATAATTGGACTAGCATTCAAAATTTGTCTTATATATGTTTGACTGTTCATTTCATTGTTTCTTAATGGAATATACATAAAGGGCTTTTGAACTTTTGTGTAATTAAAAGTCATTCTTGAGTTAATATTAGAAATGATATTGTGTTTTGCATGAATGAATGAGGTTTGAGAAAGTCGATGTTCATTACTGTTGACAATGCATCAAATAATGATGTTGTAGTTGAACAAATGAAAAAAAAGGCTTGTGAAGAAAAGTGTTGTACTTTTGAGAGGCGAGCATTTTCATATGAGATGTTGTGCTCATATCTTAAACTTAATTGTCAGAGATGGCATTGCAGTAGTTGAGGGTGATATTCAAAAAATTAAAAATATTTCGAGGAGCAGTACTAAAAGATTAGATATGTTTAAGTAATTTGTTGAAGAAGCAAACTTGACATATGGATCTTAATTGCAATTAGATTGTCCTACAAGATGGAATTCAACTTATTTGATGCTACAAACTGATATAAAATATCAAAAAGAATTTGATAAGTTGTAGGACAAAGATAAAAGGTTTTTGAAGGAGTTTGGTTCAAACGTTCCAACTGAGAGAGACTGAACAAATGCCAAAATTTTGGCTCATTTCTTGAAAACTTTTAATGAGTTAACTTGTAAATTTTCTGGCTCATAATATTCTATCTCTAGTGTTTATTTTCCTGAGATTATTCAAATTTTGAAAAAAATTGAGCTTTGTGAAAATAGTAGAGATACATTGGTGTCTGAAATTGGTATGAAAATGAGGTATAAATTCAATAAATATTGGGGTTCTCTTCAGTCAACAAATATTATACTTTTTGTAGCAGTAGTATTGGATCTAGATATAAGCTCAAATATTTCAAGGTAAAGTACAATTAGCATTATGGAGAGGAATTGGCTAAAAATTTGGTGAAAAAGGTTATAAATGTTTTAATGAGATGATGGATGATTATAAAGATTTAAATGAAGATGAATCAAAAGAAGATGATTTCTCTTCTACTGTGTTGAGAAAAATGATGATTTCTTTGATGGATATAAATTAATAAACTATTATTAATATGATAGATATAAATTAAAATATAAATAAAAAAATCTAAAATGATTCAAAATCAAAGTAAAATTTATTACCAAATAATAATTTTTTTTATGTTTTTGCATCATTTTATAAGCTTATATTTTTTTTGTTGAAAAATATATTATTTAAATTATATTTGTACCACTCATAATTTATTTTCTAATTAATATTTCTATAAATTATTTAAATTATATTTAAGGTTTATGAGTTTAAAGGTTTAGGTATTCAGGGGCTTCGGGGTTTAGAAGTTTAAAGATTTATGTATTTAGGCATTTAATGGTTTATAAGTTTTATTTAAATAATGATATAACAAAAAATTTATTTTTGTTATTTTTTCTCATTTTTTAAGGTTATAAACTTTGAATATATAACAAATTTTAAAATTTTTTTATGTGAATACTATATTTAGTTATGATAATCGTAATAATTATATATCATGTAAATTCAATATAAATAATTATATTGAAATATATTATATTAATGATCAAAAAATAAATTAATAAACTATTATTAATAAGATAGATATTGAGAGGGATGAGTTTAATGAGTTTTGTGAAGTTAGTTTGCCTCAATTTAAAATTCCCTCTAGGCACTCTATATTGAGAAATTGTTTATCTTTGTTTGTGAAGGAAAAGAAGAAATTATTTGATTGCATATCATCTCATTATTGTAGAGTTTCATTGACTACCGACACTTGGACTAGCATTCAAAATTTGTCTTATATATGTTTGATTGTTCATTTCATTGATTCTTAATGGAATATGCATAAAGGGCTTTTGAACTTTTGTGTAATTAAAAGTCATTCTTGAGTTAATATTAGAAATGATATTGTGTTTTGCATGAATGAATGGGGTTTGAGAAAGTCGATGTTCATTACTGTTGACAATGCATCAAATAATGATGTTGTAGTTGAACAAATGAAAAAAAGGCTTGTGAAGAAAAGTGTTGTACCTTTGAGAGGCGAGCATTTTCATATGAGATGTTGTGCTCATATCCTAAACTTAATTGTCAGAGATGGCATTGCAGTAGTTGAGGGTGCTATTCAAAAAATTAGATGTGTAGTGAAATATCCGAGGACCAGTCCTAAAAGATTAGATATGTTTTAGTTATATGTTGAAGAAGCAAACATGACATATGGATCATAATTTCAATTAGATTATCCTACAAGATGGAATTCAACTTATTTGATGATACAAACTAATATAAAATAGCAAAAAGAATTTGATAAGTTGGAGGACAAAGACAAAAGGTTTTTGAAGGAGTTTGGTTCAAACATTCCAACTGAGAGAGACTAAACAAACGCCAAAATTTTGGCTCGTTTCTTGAAAACTTTGTATGATGTAACTTGTAAATTTTCTATCTCAAAATATTCTACCTCTAGTGTTTATTTTCCTGAAATTATTTGAATTTTTAAAAAAAATTGAGCTTTGTGAAAATAGTAGAGATACATTGGTGTCTGAAATAGGTATGAAAATGAGGTATAAATTCAATAAATATTAGGGTTCTCTTCAGTCAACAAATATTATGCTTTTTGTAGCAGTAGTGTTGGATCCTAGATATAATCTCAAATATCCCAAGGTTAAGTATACTTAGCATTATAGAGAGGAATTGGCTAAAAATTTGGTGAAAAAAGATTATAATTATTTTAAATGAGATGATGGATGATTATAGATATTTAAATGAAGATGATTTCTCTTCAATTGTGTTGAAGAAAAATGATGATTTCTTTGATGGTAGTGATACTTATTTTGATGATTTTTTTTTTGTTGAATTTCAGAATGAAAAAGAAGTTGTAGCTTTGGAAGAGTTTTATAGGTTTTGGAGGACAAACTTGAAAAAAATAGAATTGATTTTGATCTTCTAAACTGGTGGAAGGTAAATGAGGTTAGGTATCCTTCTTTGGAAAATTTAGCAAGGTATGTATTTTCTATCCAAGCATCTATTGTGGCCTACAAATCTACCTTTAGCATGGGAGAAGAAATTTAGATAAAATAAGCAATTCATTAACACCTATTACAGCTAAAGTTCTAATATGTCTACAAGATTGGTTGAGAAGCTCAAACAAACCTATTGAAATTGAAGAATTAGTTCAAGACCTTAATGATAATGAATCAGGTTAGTATACAAATCTTGTAAATTTTAATTTCACTTTTACTTATTTTATTCATATAATTTAATAAAAATATGGTTCAATTAAAATTTTCAGATGGGTCTCAAGATCTAAATATTCTTCCAACTATATTTGGCCAACTAAATTTGGAATGGGTGTATTAAATTTTATAAGGTAATATTTTGTTTTTTTATTACTCTTTCATCTTAGAAATTTATGTCTACATGATTAACACGTTTTCATCTTTGGTTGTCCTTCTACAGTGGAGGAAGAAAAGGGAGGAGTTATAGAAGAGATAATTAATTGGGTTTGAATTTTCATTACTGTTGCGAGACGGAGCTTTGAAATGATTATTATCATGGTTGTTATTAGTTGTATTTTTTTTTGTTATATTAAGCTGCCTAATTTAAGCAATTACTTAAATAGTAATTGCTACTACCAATATTTGTGGTCATCTTTAGCTATTCCTTAATATTTTAAGTAATTGCTTAAAAAATGTAGTATTGCTATTATGGTTAACTTTCACTCGGCCGAACAAAGCCAACTTGTGAAAAAATAAAGAACCAAATTACGCACACAACTCGGTCCCATTCTATTTAACATTTCTATCCTTTTCTGCACATCAAAGCTTTCGACAAGATAATGGAACTCGTTTCCGGTATTCAGCCTATTTGACAAAACAAAATTGGCCCAATTTGAGTTTGAAAGATACATAACTAAGGAATGATAAATGGTACATCAAAAGGTTTCAACATGAACTAACTTGGCCTGTTTGAAAAAAATAAATTGAAAAAAATGTCCGAACTCCGTTCCATCCCGGAACCATTTTCTCTTACCCAAAATACCAGATCTCCGTCCCGTCCCATCCCGATATTTTCAACCTATGGGACGGGTCTGGATATTCAAAAAAAAATCTCCGAACTGTAGGAAGGGAGTGGAGATTTGTAATCCCAATTCCATCCCATCCCATGAATACCCCTAGCATTTAGTGGTCTATAGGTTTTATTTAAAAAATAAAATAACAAAAAATTTAATATAATCTTTGAAACTATAACAATTTTTAAATTTTTTTTTAAATGTGAATACTATATTTAGTTATGATAATCTTAATAATTATATATCATGTAAAATCATTATAAACAATTATATTAATATATATTATAATAATGATCATACAAAAGATTAATAAATAATTATTAATAAGAGAAATATTATTTAAAATATATTTACAAAACCTAAAATGATTCAAAATCAAAGTGAAATATTTTACTAAATATTAATTTTAAATTTTTAAATTTTTGTATCCATTTATAAGCTTCTATATTTTTTGATAAAAAATAAATTATTTAAATTATATTTTTCTAACTATTAATTTATTTTTTAATTTATATTTCTATAAAAATAAACTAAAAATAAATAAAATGTATAAATAAAATTATATTGAATACAAATAAAAATGAGATTTATGTTTTATTATTTAGTGTATACCTATTTAATGGTTTAAGTTTATTGTGGTTTTTGGGTTAATGAGTTTATTGATTTATATGTTTACCCATTTAGGTTTTATTTATTGATTTATAGGTTTTATTTAATCAAAGAAATAACAAAAAATTTATTTTTATGAATTTTCGTGATTTTCAAAGGTTATAACCTTTGAAAATATAATAATTTTTTAATAATTCTAAAATATGAATACAATACTTAGTTATAATAATCTTAATAATTATATTTGATGTAAATTCAATATAAAAAATTTTACTAATATATATTATTTTGATGATCAAAAAATAATTAATAAACTATTATTAATAAGACAGATAATAATTAAAATATATTTGCAGAACCTAAAATAATTCAAAATCAAACTAAATTATGTTACTAAATAAAATTTTAAATTTTTGAAATTTTGTTTATTTTTTTAAGCTTATATTTTTTTAATAAAAAATAATTTTTTAGAATTATATATGTCTCACATTATTTATTTTGTAATTAATATTTCTATAAAAATAAACAAAAAAATAATTAAAATGATTATTTAAAATTATAATGAATACAAATAAAAATGAGATTTATTATTTATTATTTAGGTTATATAGGTTTAATGCTTTAAGTATTTAGGGGGTTTTAGGGTTTAGGAGTCTCGAGATTTTAAAGATTATGCATTTAGTGGTTTATAAGTTTTATTTAAATAATAAAATAATAAAAAAATTATTTTTTTGATTTTTTATCATTTTTGAAGGTTATAACCTTGGAAAATATAATAATTTTTAATTTTTTTTTCAAATGTAAATATAATATTTAGTTATAATAATTTAATAATTATAAGACATTTAAATTCAATATTAGTATTTTTATTGTAAGATATTATAAAATTGATCAAATAATAAATTAATAAACTATTCTTAATAAGATTGATAGCAATTAAAATATAATTGCAAAACCTATATATAATGATTCAAAATCAAAGTAAAATATATTACTAAATAATAATTTTTTGTTTTTAAATTTTTACTTACTTTTTATAAGCTGATATTTTTTTTTATTAAAAATAAATTATTAAAATTATAGTTGTCTTGCCCATTATTTATTTTGTGATTGATATTTCTATAAAAAATAAACAAATACATAATTAAAATGAATATTTAAAATTATAATGAATACATATTAAAATGAGATTGATTATTTATGATTTATTGTATGTGGTATACCGGTTTAATGGTTTGATTATTTAGAAGTTTTGACGTTTAGAAATTTATCAATTTATGTTTTTAGGCATTTAGTGGTTTATAGGTTTTATTTATATAATAAAAATAAAAAATTTTTTTTAGATTTTTTCTGAATTTCAAAGGTTATAACCTTTCAAATTAAAATAATTTTTAAAATTTTTTGAAATGTGAATACTAAGTATAATTATATTAATCTTACTAATTATATATAATATATATTCAATATAAATAATTTTAATGATAGATATTATAATAATGATCAAAAATTAAATTAATAAACTATTATTAATAAAATAAATATTAATTAAAATATATTACATAACACAAATGATTCAAAAACAAATCAAAATATATTACTAAATAATAATTTTTAATTTTTAAATTTGTCCTTTTTATATGCTTATATTTTTTTTTATTAAAAATAAATTATTTAAATAAGATTTGTCTTACTCGAAAATTATTTTGTAATTAATTTATCTAAATAATTAAACTATAAATAATTAAAATGAATATTTAAGATTATAATAAATAGAAATAAAAATTAGATTTTTTATCTATTAAGTAGTATATAGATGATAAAATCTTTAGGTATTTAGGGGTTTCGGTGTTTATGAGCTTACTAATTTACGTAGGTAAGCATTTAATGGTCTATAGGTTTTAGTTAAAAATTAAAATAACTAAAAATTAATTTTTATTATTTTTTCTCATTTATTAAGATTATAAGCTTTGAAAATATAATAATTTTTTAATTTTTTCAAAAGGGATTACAATATTTATTTATAATAATCATAATATTTATATATCATATAAATTCAATATAAACAATTTTATTGATAAATATTCTAATAATTATCAAAAAATAAATTAAAAATCTATTATGAATAAGATTGATATTACTTTAAATATAATATCAAAACCTAAAATGATTCTGAATCAAAGCAAAATATTTTACTAAATAATAATTATTTGTTTTTAATTTTTTTTTTATTTTTATAAGCTTATCAATTTTTTGATGAAAAATAATTTTTATAAATTATATTTTTAACTCATAATTTATTTTATATTTAATACATATATAAAAATAAAAAAACTAAACAATCAAAATAATTTTTTAAAATTATAATGAAAACAAATAAAAATGAAATTTATTATTTATTATTTAGGGTATACCGATTTAAAGGATTATCTATATAGGGGTATCGGTATTTTGTAGTTTAGTGATTTAAGTGTTTAGGCATTTAGTGGTTTATAGGTTTTTTTTAAACAATAAAATAACAAAAAAATATTTCTCATTTTCATAGGTTATAACCTTTGAAAATATAATAATATTTAAAATTTTTTGAAATGTGAATACAATATTTAGTTATAATAATATTAGTAATTATATATCATATAAATTCAATATAAAAATTTTATTGAAATATATTATAATAATGATCAAAAATTAAATTAATAAACTATTAATAATAAGTTAGATATTAATTAAAAATATTTACAAAACCCAAATTGATTCAAAAATAAAGTAAAGTATATTACTGGATACTAATTTTTAATTTTTAAATCTTTTCTTCTTTTATAAGCGTAGATATTTTTTTTGATTAAAAATAAATTATTTAGATTATATTTGTCGCACTCATAATTTATTTTATAATAAATATTTCTTTAAAAATAAACTAATAAATAATTAAAATGAATATTTAAAACTATAATAAATAGAAATTAAATTTTGATTTATTAATTATTATGTATTATATAGTAGTTTAATGGTTTATGTATTTAGGTATTACGGGGTTTAGTTGTTTACAGATTTAATTGTGTATGCATTTAGTGGTTTATTAGATTTTATCTAAAACATAAAATAACAAAATAGTTATTTTTATTATTTTTTGATATTTTCAATGGTTATAACCTTTGAAAATTTAATAATTTTTAAATTATTTTCAAAAGTGTATTCAATATTTAGTTATAATAATCATTATATTTATATTTCATATAAATTCAATATAAATAATTTTATTGATAAATATTCTAATAATTATCAAAAAATAAAATAATAATCAATTATTAATAAGATAGATATCAATTAAAATATAATTACAAAACCAAAAATGAATAAGAAGCAAAGCAAAATAAATTACTATATAAATATTTTTTGTTTTAAAATTTTTTTTTCGTTTTAAAAGTTTATCTATATTTTTTGATGAAAAATAATTTATATTAATTATATTTGTCTAACTCATAATTTATTTTGTAATTAATATTTAAATAAAAATAAATAAATAAATATTAAAATGAATATTTAAAATTATAAAGAAAAAGCATGATATTTATTCTTTATTATTTAGGGTATACCGGTTTAATTTAAATTATATCTGTCTAACTAATAATTTATTTTGTAATTAATATTTCTAAATAATAAATTGTTAAATAATATAAATAAAAATTTAAAATTATAGTAAATAAAAATTAAAATGAGATTTATGAATTATTATTAATGTATACAAGTTTAATGGTTTAAGTATTTAGAGGTTTTGTCAGTTTCGAAGTTTAGTGATTTAATTTTTAGGGATTTAGTGGTTTATAGGTTTTATTTAAATAATGAAATAACAAAAAAATTATTTTGGATATTTTTTCACATTTTCAAATGTTATAACATTTGAAAATGTAATAATTTTTAAATTTTTTTCAAATATAAATATAATATTAAGTTATAATAATCTTAATAATTATAAGTCATTTAAATTCTATATAAATAATTACATTGCTAGATATTATAATAATGATCAAAAAAAATTTAACAAACTATTATTAATAAGATAGATATTATTTAAAATATATTTGCAAAATCTAAGTTTATTCAAAATCAAAGTAAAATATATTACTAAATAAAATTTTTTTTAATGTTTTGCTTTTTTATAAGTTTATATTTTTGTTTTTAAAAATAAATTATTTAAATTATATTTGTCTTACTCATAATTTATTTTGTAATTTATAATTCTATAATAATAAACTAATAAATAATTAAAATGAATATTTAAAATTATAATGAATACAAATAAAATTGAGATTTATTATTTATTATTAAGGATATACTAGTTTAATGGTTTAAGTATTTAGGTGTTTTGTAGTTCAGGAGTTTAGTGATTTAATTGTTTAGACCTTTAGTTATTTATAGTTTTTATTTAAAGAATGAAAAAACAAAAGATTTAATTTTTTAATCTTTTTTTTTAATTTTTGAAGGTTATAACCTTTGAAAATATAATAATTTATAATTTTTTTAAATGTGAATATAATATTTAGTTATAATAATCTTAATAATTTTATATAATGCTAACTAAATATAAATAATTTTATTAATAAATATTATAATAATGATCAATAAATTAATTAATAAACTAGTATTAATAAGAATGATATAAATTAAAATATAATTGTAAAATCTAAAATGATTCAAAATCAAAATAAGATATATTAATAAATAATAATTTTTTATTTTTAAAATTTTGCCTCTTTTTATAAGCACATATATTTTTTTGATGATAAATAAATTATTTAAATTATATCTGTCTCACTAATAATTTATTTTGAAATTAATTTTTCTATATAAATAAACTAATAAATAATTAAAATGAATATTTAAAATTATAATGAATACTAATAAAAATGAGAATTATGATTTATTATTTAGACTATACTAATTTAATGTTTTGAGTATTTATGAGCTTCGGGGATTAGAGTTTAGTCATTTTAGTATTTAGTCATTGAGTGGTTTATAGGGTTTATTTAAAAAATAAAATAAAAAAAACGTATTTTTGTTATTTTTTCTCATTTTTGAAGGTTATAACCTTTGAAAATATAATAATTTTTAAATTTTTTTTTGAAAAGTGAATACAATATGAAGTTAATAAGCATAATAATTAAATATCATATAAATTCAATATAAATTATTTTATTGGTATATATTATAATAATGATCATAAAAAAATAATAAACAATATTAATGAGATAAATATTGTTTAAAATATATTTGCAAAACCTAAAATGATTCAAACTCAAAGTGAAATATTTTACTAAATATTAATTTTAAATTTTAAATTTTGTATTCATTTATATGCTTATATATTTTTTGATGAAAAATAAATTTTTTAAATTATATTTGTCTCACTAATAATTTATTTTTTAATTTATATTTCTATAAAAATAAACTAATAAATAATTAAGATGTATGTTTAAAATTATAATGAATACTAATAAAAATGAGATTTATTATTTATTATATAAAGTATACCAGTTTAATGGTTAAATTATTTAGGGGTTTTGTCGTTTATAAGTTTAGCAATTTATGTTTTTAGGCATTTAGTGCTTTATAGATTTTATTTATATAATAAAAATAAAACCTAATAACATATAACTTGAAGATGCCTAAAAATTTTTAGGCATCTGTCATATATATATATGACATGAAGATGCCACCAATTCCGCTACTGTCCATCTAATTTCGAAGCACCTATTGCTATTCCGACGAGTTCTAGGACACCTCATGCCGTTCCAGCCGTGTTAAGTTTGGTCCAGCCCTTGTCCGTCGCACTTCTGGTTGCCTCCACCAAGTCTCAGATGCCACCTGCCTTTTGGTTTGTTTTTATGACGAGAATTGAGTGATTAATTATTATTATTATGTGTCTCAGTCAATTTTGTTGAGTATTGGTTGTGGTGTTGTGGTTGGGCCGAATGAGTGGGCTGAATGTGTTACAGTCATTGTTGTAGAGCTTGCTTGTTAGAAATATTTATATGTATTCATGCTTAACATATCATATTAATTAATGGCAATGCAGATGGCACAATCCAATGGTAAACAAAAAATCCAATAAATTGAAGATGATCACATCTCAAATGATCAAAGTACTGCTAAATCCAATCATCATCCTTTCACGAACCCTCTTATTGTTACTGCAGGTTCTTCAATTCCAATTGTAAAAGAAAGTCAAGGTACATCTGAACCTCAAGCTCATAAAAAGTATAATCTGCTGTTTGGGAAACTTATGAGATATTTGTTGATTCAGAGGGAAATGAAACTGGTAGGGCTGCTTGTATATGGTGTAGGAAAGAATATTTGGAAAAAAGTGATCAAGGTACTTCGGGTTTATGGAAATACCTGATATAGACTTGTAAGAAATTTCCACACAAAAAAGAATTAATAGAAGCTACAAAGGTAAAGACAAGTCACAATCTTTGTTGAGTTTCACTATAGGTACTAGTTCAGAGGATAACAAATTAACTTGTGTGCAATTTGATCAACAGCTAGTTAGGGAGGCTTTGGTGAAAATGATCATAAAAGATGAATTGCCTTTTTGTTTTGTTGAGAGGGATGAGTTCAAGGAGTTTTGTGAAGTTAGTGTGCCTCAATTTAAAATTCCATCTAGGCACTCAACACTAGGGATTGTTTTTCTTTGTTTGTGAAGGAAAAGAATAAATTTTTTAATAGCATATCATCTAATTGTTGTAAAGTTTCATTGCCTTGGACTAGCATTCAAAATTTGTCTTATATATGTTTGACTGTTCATTCAATTGATTCTCAATGGAATATGCATAAAAGGCGTTTGAACTTATGTGTAATTAAAAGTCATTCTGGAGTTTATATTAGAAATGCTATTGAGTTTTTCATGAATGAATGGGGTTTGAGAAAGTTGATGTGCATTACTATTGACAATGCATCAAATAATGATGTTGCAGTTGAACAATTTAAAAAAAGGCTTGTGAAGAAAAGTGTTGTACCTTTGAGAGGCGAGCATTTTCATATGAGATGTTGTGCTCATATCCTAAACTTAATTGTCAGAGATGGTAGTGCAGTAGTTGAGGGTGCTATTCAAAAAATTAGAGGTGTGGTGAAATATGTGAGGAGCAGTCCCAAAAGATTAGATATGTTTAAGTTATGTGTTGAAGAAGCAAACTTGACATATGGATCTTCATTGCAATTAGATTGTCCTACAATATGGAATTCAACTTATTTGATGCTACAAACTGATATAAAATATCAAAAAGAATTTGATAAGTTCGAGGACAAAGACAAAAGGTTTTTGAAGGAGTTTAGTTCAAACGTTCAACTGAGAGAGACTGAACAAACGCCAAAATTTTGGCTCGTTTCTTGAAAACTTTTTATGAGGTAACTTGTAAATTTTATGGCTCATAATATTCTACCTCTAGTGTTATTTTCATGAGATTATTCGAATTTTGATAAAAAAATTGAGCTTTGTGAATATAGTAGAGATACAATGGTGTCTGAAATATGTATGAAAATGAGGCATAAATTCAACAAATATTGGGGTTCTCTTCAGTCAACAATATTATGCTTTTTGTAGCGGTAGTGTTGGATCCTAGATATAAGCTCAAATATCTCAAGGTTAAGTACACTTAGCATTATGGAGAGGAATTCACTAAAAATTTGATTTAAAAGGTTTTAAATGCTTTAAATGAGATGATGGATGATTATAAAGATTTAAATGAAGATGAATCAAAAGAAGATGATTTCTCTTCTACTGTGTTGAAGAAAAATGATGATTTCTTTGATGGTAGTGATACTTATGTTGATGATTTTTTTTGTTGAATTGGAGAAAGAACAAGAAGCTGCAGCTTTGGAAGAGTTGGATAGGTACTTGGAGGACAAACTTGAAAAAAATAGAATTGATTTTGATCTTCTAAACTGGTGGAAGGTAAATGAGGTTAGGTATCCTTCTTTGGCAAATGCAGCAAAAGATGTATTTGCTATCCAAGCATCTATTGTGGCCTACGAATCTACATTTAGAACTAGGGAAAGAACTTTAGATAAATTGAGGAGTTATTTAACACCTATTACAGCTGAAGTTCTCATATGTCTACAAGATTGGTTGAGAAGCACAAACAAACCTATTGAAATTGAAGAATTAGTTCAAGACCTTGATGATAATGAATCAAGTTTGTATACAAATCTTGTAAATTTTAATTTCACTTTTACTTATTTTATTCATTCAATTTAATAAAAATATGGTTCAATTAGAATTTTCAGAGGGGTCACTAGATCCAAATATTCTTCCAACTATTGTTGGCCAACTAAATTTGGAATGGGTGTATTAAATTTTATAAGGTAATATTTTATTTTTTATTACTCTTTCATTTTAGAAATTTATGTCTACATGATTAACACATTTTCATCTTTGTTTGTCCTTCTCCAGTGGAGGACAACCAAAGATACATAACTAATGAATAATAAATGGTACAACAAAAGGTTTCGACATGAACTAACTAGATCAATTTGAAGAAAATAAATTGAAAAAAATGTCTGAACTCCGTTCCTTCCCGAAATAATTAGATCCTACCCAAAATCCCCGATCTCTGTCCCAGTCCCGTCCCGATATTTTTAACCTATGGGATGGGTCTAGATCTTCAAAAAAATCTCTGAACTATGGGAAGGGACTAGAGATTTGTAATCCCAATCCCGTCCCATCCCATGAACACCCCTAGCATTGAGTGGTTTATTGGTTTTATTTAAAAAATAAAAAACAAAAAATTTATTTTTATTATTTTTTGATATTTTCAAAGGTTATAACCTTTGAAAATATAATAATTTTTAATTTTTTTTCAAATGTGAATACAATATTTAGTTATACTAATCATTATATTTATATATTATATAAATTCAATATAAACAATTTTATTGATAAAAATTCTAATAATAATCAAAACAGAAATTAATAATCAATTAATAATAAGATAGATATTAATTAAAATATAATTACAAAACTTAAAATGATTCAGAAGCAAAGAAAAATATATGACTATATAATAATTTTTTGTTTTTGAATTTTTTCTTCTATTAATAAGTTTATCTATATTTTTTTAATGAAAAATAATTTATATAAATTATATTTGTCTAACTCATAATTTATTTTGTAATTAATATTTATATATAAATAAACAAATAAATAATAAAAATGAATATTTAAAATTATAATGAAAAAAATGAGATTTATTATTTATTATTTATTATTTAGCGATACCGGTTTAATTTAAATTAGATCCGTCTCACTAATAATTTATTTTGTAATTAATATTTCTATAAAAATAAACTGATAAATAATTAAAATAAAAATTTAAAATTATACGGAATATAAATTAAAATGAGATTGAAGATTTATTATTAATGTATACCTATTTAATAGTTTAAGTATTTAGATGTTTTGTAGTTAAAAGTTTAGCTATTTATGTTTTTAGGCTTTTAGTGGTTTATAGGTTTTATATAAAAAAATAAAATAACAAAAAAAAATTTTATAATTTGTTATCATTTTCATAGGTTATAACCTTTGAAAATATAATAATATTTACAATTTTTTGAAATGTGAATACAATATTTAGTTTTAATAATATTAATAATTATATATCATATAAATTCAATATAAACAATTTTATTGATAGACAATATATTAATGATCAAAAATTAAATTAATAAACGATTAATAAAAAGATAGATATTAATTAAAAAATATTTACAAAATCCAAATTGATTCAAAATTATAGTAAAATATATTACGGGATAATAATTTTTAATTTTTAAATTTCTTCTTCTTTTATAAGCGTATATTTTTTTTATAAAAAATAAATTAATTAAATTATATTTGTCGCACTCATACTTTATTTTGTAATAAATATTTTTATAAAAATAAACTAATATATAATTAAAATGAATATTTAAAATTATAATAAAAAGAAATAAAAATTAGATTTATTAATTATTAAGTAGTATATAGCAGTTTAATGGTTTATGTATTTAGGCATTACGGGGTTTAGGAGTTTGCAAATTTAACTGTGTATGCATTTAGTTGTTTATAAGTTTTATTTAAAAAAAAACATAAAAAATTTATTTTTAATATTTTTTCATATTTTCAAAGGTTATAACATTTGAAAATTTGAAAATTTTATAATTTTTAAATTTTCTTTAAAAGTGAATAAATATTTATTTATAATAATCATTATAATTATATATCATAAAATTTTAATTTAAACAATTTTATTGATAGATATTCTAATAATTATAAAAAAAATAAATTAAAAATTCATTATGAATAAGATTGATATTACTTAAAATATAATATCGATACCTAAAATAATTCCAAAGCAAAGCAAAATATATTACTTAATAATAATTATTTGTTTTTAAATTTTTATTCTTTTTATAAGCTTATCTATTTTGTAATGAAAAATAATTTTTATAAATTATATTTTTAACTCATAATTTATTTTATAATTAATATATATATATATAAATAAAAATCCAAACAATCAAAATGATTTTTTAAATTATGATGAAAACAAATAAAAATTTGATTTATTAATTATTATTTAGGGTATTCCATTTAAACGATTATCTATATAGGGGAATCAGGATTTTGTAGTATAGTGATTTAAGTGTCTAGGCATTTAGTGATTTATAGGTTTTATTTAAACAATGAAATAATAATAAAAAATATATTTTTTTTCACATGTTCAAAGGTTATAACCTTTGAAAATATAATAATTTTAAAATTTTTTTCAAAAGTGAATAGAATATTTAGTTATAATAATTAATAAATCTATATATCATATAAATATTTTTATTGATAAATATTCTAATAATGATCAAAAAATAAATTAATAATATATTATTAATAAGTTAGATATCAATTAAAATATAATTACGAAACCTAAAATGATTCAAAAACAAAGTAAAATATATTACTATATAATAAATTTTTGTTTTTAATTTTTTTCTTCTTTTAATAAGTTTATCTATATTTTTTATTTGAAAAATAATTTATTTAAATTATATTTGTCTAACTTATAATTTATTTTGTAATTAATATTTATATAAAAATAAACAAATAAATAATTAAAATGAATATTTAAAATTATAATGAAAAAAACAAAAATGAGATTTATTATTTATTATTTAGGATAAACCTGTTTAAAAAATTTATCTATTTAGGGTTTTCGAGATTTCGAAGTTATTTATTTAAGTATTTAGGCATTTAATGGTTTAAATCTTTTATTTAAACAATGAAATAACAAAAAATTTATTTTTGATATTTTTTCAAATTTTTAAATGTCATAACATTTGAAAATATAATAATTTTAAAATTTTTTAAAAATGTATATACAATATTTAGTAATAATAATTATTATAACTATATATAATATAAACTAATATAAACAATTTTATTGATAAAATTATATCAAATATCAAAATAAAAATTAATAAACATTTATTAATATGATAGATATAAATTAAAATATAATTAAAAAACTGAAAATGATTCAAAATCAAAGTAAAATTTATTACTAAATAATAATTTTTTTTTAGTTTTTGCATCATTTTATTACCTTATATTTTTTTTTGTTGAAAAATATATTATTAAATTATATTTATCACTCATAATTTACTTTGTAATTAATATTTCTATTAAT
This sequence comes from Sapria himalayana, assembly GCA_029783825.1. NCBI lineage: Eukaryota > Viridiplantae > Streptophyta > Magnoliopsida > Malpighiales > Rafflesiaceae > Sapria > Sapria himalayana. The sequence goes on along the minus strand of JAREIK010000703.1, from coordinate 14,525 downwards.
TATTTAAATTATATTTAAGTTTATGAGTTTAAAGGTTTAGGTATTTAGGGACTTCGGGGTTTAAAAGTTTAGAGATTTATGTATTTAGTCATTTAATAGTTTATAAGTTTTATTTAAACAATGATTTAACAAAAAATTTTTTTTTTTTATTTTTTATCATTTTTGAAGGTTATAACCATTGAAAATATAACAATTTTTAAATTTTATTTATATGTGAATACGATATTTAGTTATGATCATCTTAATAATTATATATCAAGTTAATTCAATATAAACAATTATATTGATAGATATTATATTAATGATCAAAAAATAAATTAATTAACTATTATTAAATATATAGATATTTTTTAAAATATATTTGCAAAATGTAAATTTATTCAAAATCAAAGTAAAATATAATAGTAAGTAATAATTTTTTAGATGTTTTGATTCTTTTTATAAATTAATATTTTTTTTTTATTAAAAGTAAATTATTTAAATTATATTTGTTTTCCACATTATTTATTTCAAATTTTTAATTCTATAAAAATAAACTAATAAATAATTAACATATATATTTAAAATTATAATGAATACAAATAAAATTGAGATTTATTATTTATTATTTATTATTTTATTATTTATTATTCAGGATATAATAGTTTAATGGTTTAAGTATTTAGGTGTTTTGGGGTTTAGTGATTTAAGTGTTTAGGCCTTTAGTGATTTATAGTTTTTATTTAAAGAATAAAAAAAATTAAATTTTTTGATTTTTTTTAATTTTTGAAGGTTATAACCTTTGAAAATATAATAATTTTTAATTTTTTTAAATGTTAATATAATATTTATTTATAATATTCTTAATAATTATATATAATGTAAACTAAATATAAATAATTTTATTAATAGATATTATAATAATGATCAAAAAAATTAATAAACTATGATTAATAAGAATGATATAAATTAACATATAATTGCAAAAACTAAAATGATTCAAAATCAAAATAAAATATATTACAAAATAATAAATTTTTGTTTTTAAAATTTTGCCTCTTTTTATAAGCATATATATTTTTTTTGATAAAAAATAAATTATTTAAAATAGATCTGTCTTACTAATAATTTATTTTGTAATTATTATTTCTATAAAAATTAACTCATAAATAATTAAAATAAAAATTTAAAATTACACTTACTAAAAATTAAAGTGAGATTTATGATTTATTATTAAAGTATACCAATTTAATAGTTTAAGTATTTAGAAAATTAATAATATCATATTAATTTATTTTTTGATAATTGATATCATATATATCAATAAAATTGATTATATTTAGTTTATATTATATATAATTATAATGATTCTTATTACTAAATATTGTATTCACATTTTTAAAAAAATTTAAAATTATTATATTTTCAAATGTTATAACCTTTGAAAATGTGAGAAAATATCAAAAATAATTTTTATGTTATTTCATTTTTAAATAAATCCTATAATCTACTAAATGCCGAAACACTTAAGTCAATAACTCAGAAATCTCAAAACTCCTAAATAGATAATCATTTTAAACTGGTATGCCCTAAATAATAAATAATAAATCTCAATATTAGTTTTTTCATTATAATTTTAAAATATTCATTTTAATTATTTATTTGTTTATTTTTATTAAATGTTAATTACGATATAAATTATGAGTTATACAAATATAATTTATATAAATTATTTTTCATCAAAAAATATAGATAAACTAATAAAAATAACAAAAAACTTCAAAACAAAAATTTATTATATAGTAATATATTTTGCTTTCCTTCTGAATCATTTTAGGTTTTGTAATTATATTTTAATTGATATCTATCTTATTAATAATGGATTATTAATTTTTTTTTGATCATTATCAGATTATTTATCAATAAAATTATTTATATTTAATTTATATGAAATATAAATATAATGATTATTATAACTTAATATTGAATTCACTTTTGAAAAAATTTTAAAAATTATTATATTTTCAAAGGTTATAACATTTGAAAATATCAAAAAATAATAAAAATAAATTTTTTGTTTATTTATATTTTAAATAAAACCTATAACCACTAGATGCATACACAGTTAAATCAGTAAACTCCTAAACCTCGTAATGCTTAAATACATAAACCATTAAACCGCTATATCCTACTTAATAATTAATAAATCTAATTTTTATTTATATTTATTATAATTTTAAATATTTATTTTAATTATTTATTAATTTATTTCTATAGAAATATTTATTACAAAATAAATTATGAGTGCGAGAAATATAATTTAAATAATTTTCTTTAATCAATAAAAGTATTTACGCTTATATAATAAGTAAAAATTTAAAAATTAAAATTAAAAATTAAAAATTATTATTAAGTAAGATATTTTACTTTAATTTTGAATCAATTTGGGTTTTGTAAATATTTTTTAATTAATATCTATCTTATTATTAATAGTTTATTAATTTAATTTTTGATCATTATTATAATGTCTATCAATAAAATTGTTTAAATTGAATTTATAAGATATATAATTATTAATATTATTATGACTAAATATTGTAGTCACATTTCAAAAATTTTAAATATTATTATATTTTCAAAGATTATGACCGATGAAAATGTGACAAAAATAATTCTTTTTTTATTGTTTAAATAAAACCAATAAACCACTAAATGCCTAAAAACATAAATCACTAAACTTTTAAATGACAAAACCTATAAATATTTAAACAATTAAACTAGTATACATTAATAATAAATCTTAAATTTCATTTTAATTTTTATTCAGTTTAATTTTAAATTTTTATTTTAATCATTTATTAGTTTATTTTATAGAAATATTAATTACAAAAAAATTATTAGTTAAATAGATCTAATTTAAATTAAACCGGTATACCCTAAATAATAAATAATAAAATTCATTTTTTTTCATTATAATTTTAATTATTTATTTATATATTTTTATATAATTATTAATTACAAAATAAATTATGAGTTAAACAAATATAGTTTATATAAATTATTTTTAATCTAAAAATTATAAATAAACTTTTTAAAAGATAAAAAAATTTCAAACAAAATATAATTATAAGTAATATATTTTGCTTTTCTTCTGCATCATTTTAATATTTGTAATTTTATTTTAAATGATATCTATCTTATTATTAATCGATTATTAAGTTAAAAAATTCATTATGATTGTTTAGTTTTTATTTTTACATATGTATTAATTATATAATAAATTATGAGTTAAAAATATAATTTATTAAAATTATTTTTTATCAAAAATTGATAAGCTTATAAAAATCATAAAAATTTTAAAAAAAATAATTATTATTTATTAATATATTTTGCTTTGCTTTTAAATCATTTTAGGTTTGATATTATATTTTAAGTAATTGCAATCTTATTCATAATAGATTTTTAATTTATTTTTTGATAATTATTAGAATATCAATCAATAAAATTATTTATATTGAATTTATATGATATATAATTATTATGATTATTATAAATAAATATTGTATTCACTTTTGAAAAAAAAATTAAAAATTATTATATTTTCAAAGGTTATAAACTTAATAAATGAGAAAAAATAATAAAAATAAATTTTTAGTTATTCTAATTTTTAACTAAAACCAATAGACCATTAAATGCTTACTTACATAAATTAGTAAGCTCATAAATGCCGAAACCCTTGATTACATAAAGATTTTAACATCTATATACTACTTAATAAATAAAAAATCTCATTTTTATTTCTATTTATTATAATTTTAATTATTTATTTTAATTATTTATAGTTTAATTTTTTAGAAAAATTAATTACAAAATAAATTTCGAGTGAGACAAATATTTTTTAAATAATTTATCTTTTATAAAAAAAATAAGCTTATAAAAAGAATGACAAATTTCAAAATTAAATATTATTATTTAGTAATATATTTTGATTTGATTTTGAATCATTTTTTGTTATGTAAATATATTTTAATTAATATTTATATTATTAATAATACTTTATTACTTTAATTTTTGATCATTAATATAATATCTATCATCAAACTTGTTTATATTGAATTTATATGATATATAATTAGTAAGATTAATTAATTATACAAAGTATTCATATTTCAAAAAATTATAAAAATTATTTTATTTTCAAAGGTTATAACCTTTGAAAATCAGAAAAAATCTAAAAAAAAATTTATTTTTATTATATAAATAAAACCTATAAACCAATAAATATCTAAAAACATAAATTAATAAACTCTTAAACGACAAAACTCCTAAATAATCAAACCATTAAACTGGTATACCACATATAATAAATCATAAATCTCATTTTAATTTGTATTCATTATAATTTTAAATATTCATTTTAATCATTTATTAGTTTATTTTTTATAGAAATATTAATTACAAAATAAATTTTTTGTTATTTCATTGATTAAATAAAACCTATAAACAACTATAAATTTGTAAACATATAAATCAATAAACTCATTAACCCCAAAACTACAATAAACTTATACTATTAAATAGGTATACACTAAATAATTAATCATAAATCTCATTTTTATTAGTATTCATTATAATTTTCTATATACATTTTAATTTTTTATTAGTTTATTTTTATAGAAATATAGATTAAAAAATAAATTAATAGTGAGACAAATATAATTTAAATAATTTATTTTTCATCAAAAAATATATAAGCTTATAAATGGATACAAAAATTTAAAATTTTAAAATTAATATTTAGTAAAATATTTCACTTTGATTTTGAATCATTTAAGGTTTTGTAAATATATTTTAAACAATATTTATCTTATTAATAAAATGTTGATTAATCTTTTGTAAGATCATTATTATAATAAAATATCAATATAATTAATTATATTGAATTTACATGATATATAATTATTAAAATTATCATAATAAAATATAGTATTCACATTTAAAAAAATTGGAAATTTGTTATAGTTTCAAAGGTTATATCCTTCAAAAATGAGAACAAATAACAAAATTTTTTTTTGTATTTTATTTTTTAAATAAAACTTATAAACTACTAAATGCCTAAACACTTAAATCACTAAATTCTTAAATCCCAAAACTCCAAAATATATAATCTTTTAAACCTGTATATTTTATCTTATTAATAATAGTTTTATTTAATATCTATCTTATTAATATATTTTACTTTGATTTTGAATCATTTTAGGTTTTGCAAATGAATTTTATTTAATATCAATCTTATTAATAATAGTTTATTAATTTATTTTATTATCGTTATCATACTATCTATAAAAAAATTATTTTTGTTGAATTTACATAATATATAATTATTTAGATTATTATAACAAAATAATATTTTCACATTTTAAAATGATTTAAAAATTATTAAGTTTTAAAAGGGTATAACCTTTGAAAATAAGAAAAAATAAAAAAATAAATTTTATATTATTAGATTTTTTAAATAAAATATTTAAACCACAAAATACCTAAATTCTTATTGACTAAACTCCTAAACCCCGAAGCCCATAAATACATAAGCCTTTAAATTAGCATACTCTAAAAAATAAATAATAAATCTCATTTTTCTTAGTATTTATTATAATTTTAAATATTTGTTTTAATTATTTATCATTTTATATTTATTGAAATATTAATTACAAAAGAAATTATTAGTGAGATGGATATAAATCAAATAATTTATTTTTAATCAAAAAAATATAATATTATAAAAAGAGGTAAAATTTTTAAAACAAAATATTATTATTTAGTAATTTATTTTAATTTAATTTTGAATAATTTTAATTTTATAATTATATTTTAATTTATATCATTCTAATTAATAATAGTTTATTAATTTATTTATTGATTATTATTATAATATCTATTATAAAATTATTTATATTGATTTTACATTATATATAATTATCAAGATTATTATAACTAAACATATATTCACATTTTAAAAATATATTAAAAATTATTATATTTTCAAAGGTTATAACCTTCAAAAATTAGATAAAATCACCAAAGGCATAAACACTTAAATGACTAAACCCAAAACACCTAAATACTTAAACCATTAAACCTGTATATCCTTGAATAATAAATAATAAATCTCAATTTTATTTTTATTCATTATAATTTTAATATTTATTTTAATTATTTATTTTTTATTTTTATAGAATTAATAAATTACAAAATAAATTATAAGGAAGACAAATAAAATTTAAATAATTTATTTTTAATAACAAAAATATAAACGTATAAAAAAAGCAAAATATTAAAAAATTATTATTTAGTAATATATACTTTGATTTTGAATAAATTTAGATTTTGCAAATATATTTTAAATAATATCTATCTTATTAATAATAGTTTATTAATTTATTTATTGATCATTATTATAATATATAGCAATGTGATTATTTATATTAAATTTAAATGACTTATATTTATTAAGATTATTATAACTAAATATTATATTTACATTTCAAAAAAATTAAAAATTTTTATATTTTCAAATGTTATAACCTTCAAAAAATAGAAAAATAAATAAAAATAAATTTTTTGTTATATCATTGTTTAAATAAAACTTATAGACCACTAAATGCCTAAACACTTAAATCTATAAACTCCTAAACACAAAAGCTGATAAATACTTAAAACTTTAAATTCGTAAACCTTAAATATAATTTAAATAATTTATTTTTCATCAAAAAGAAATATAAGCTTATAAAAAGAAGCAAAAACTAAAAAACAAAAATTATTAGTTGGTAATAAATTTTACTTTGATTTTGAATAATTTTAGGCTTTGCAATTATATTTTAATTTATATCTATCATATTAATAATAGCATATTAATTTATTTTTTGATAATTGATATCATATCTATCAATAAAATTATTTATATTTAGTTAATATTATATATAATTATAATGATTCTTATTACTAAATATTGTATTCACATTTAAAAAAAATTAAAATTATTATATTTTCAAAGGTTATAACCTTTGAAAATGTGAGAAATTATCAAAAATAATTTTTTTATTATTTCATTGTTTAAATTAATCCTATAAACTACTAAATGCCTAAACACTTAAGTCAATAACTCTGAAATCTCGAAAACCATAAATAGATAATCCTTTTAAACTGGTATATGCTAAATAATAAATAATAAATCTCAATATTATTTTTTTCATTATAATTTATAATATTCATTTTAATTATTTATTCGTTTATTTTTATTAAATATTAATAACAATATAAATTATGAGTCAAACAAATATAATTTATATACATTATTTTTCAACAAAAAATATAGATAAACTTATAAAAAGAAGAAAAAATTTCAAAACTAAAATTTATTATATAGTAATATATTTTGATTTCCTTCTGAATCATTTTCGGATTTGTAATTATATTTTAATTGAAATCTATCTTATTAATAATAGAATATTAATTTATTCTTTGATCATTATTAGAATATTTATCAATAAAATTATTTATATTGAATATATATGAAATATAAATATAATGATTATTATAACTAAATATTGAATTCACTTTTGAAAAAAATTTAAAAATTATTATATTTTCAAAGTTTATAACATTTGAAAATATCAAAAAATAATAAAAATAAATTTTTTGTTTATTTAATTCTTAAATAAAACCTATAACCACTAAATGCATACACAGTTAAATTAGTAAACATCTAAACCTCATAATGCCTAAATACATAAGCCATTAAACTACTATATACTACTTAATAATTAATTAATCTATTTTTTATTTCTATTTATTATAATTTTAAATATTCATTTTAATTATTTATTAGTTTATTTTTATAGAAATATTTATTACAAAATAAAGTATGAGTGCGAGAAATATAATTTAAATAATTTATTTTTAATCAATAAAAGTATTTACGCTTATAAAATAAGTAAAAATTTAAAAATTAAAAATTATTATCAAGTAATATATTTTACTTTAATTCTGAATCTATTTGGGTTTTGTATATATTTTTTAATTAATATCTATCTAATTATTAATAGTTTATTAATTTAATTTTGATCATTTTTATAATATCTATCAATAAAATTGTTTATATTGAATTTATATGATATATAATTATTAATGTTATTATAACTAAATATTATATTCACATTTCAAAAAATGTTAAATATTATTATATTTTCAAAGGTTATGACCTATGAAAATGAGAAAAAATTACAAAATTTTATTGTTTAAATAAAACTTATAAACCACTAAATACCTAAAAACATAAATCGCTAAACTCCTAAATGACAAAACCTCTAAATACTAAAACAATTAAACTGGTATACATTAATAATAAATCATAAATTACATTTTAATAAATTTTTGTTTTTAAAATTTTGCGTCTTTTTATAAGCATATATATTTTTTTTGATAAAAAATAATTATTTAAAATAGATATGTCTCACTAATAATTTATTATGTATTTAATATTTCTATAAAAATAAACTGATAAATAATTAAAATAAAAATTTAAAATTACATTTAATAAAAATTAAAATGAGATTTATGATTTATTATTAATGTATACCAATTTTATAATTTAAGTATTTAGAAGTTTTGTCGTTTAGGAGTTTGGTGATTTATGTTTTTAGGCATTTAGTGGGTTATAGGTTTTGTTTAAACAATAAAATAACAAAAAAAAAATTTTTAATTTTTTGTCATTTTAATAGGTTATAACCTTTGAAAATATAATAATATTTAAAATTTTTTGAAATTTGAATACAATATTTAGTTATAATAATTTGAATAATTATATATCATATAAATTCAATATAAATAATTTTATTGATAGATATTATAATAATGATCAAAAATTAAATTAATAAACTATTAATAATAAGATAGATATTAATTAAAAAATATTTACAAAACCCAAATTTATTCAAAATTAAAGTAAAATATATGACTTTATAATAATTTTTAATTTTTAAATTTTTACTTATTATATAAGCGTAAATACTTTTATTGATTAAAAAAAATTATTTAAATTATATTTCTCCCACTCATACTTTATTTTGTAAATAATATTTCTATAGAATTAAACTAATAAATAAATACAATAAATATTAAAAATTATAATAAATAGAAATAAAAATTTGATTTATTAATTATTAAGTAGTATATAGCGGTTTAATGGTTTTTGTATTTAGGCATTACGAGGCTTAGGAGTTTACTGATTTAACTGTGTATGCATTTAATGGTAATAGGTTTTATTTAAAAAATAAATAAACAAAAAATTTATTTCTTGATATTTTCAAATGTTATAACCTTTGAAAATATAATAATTTTTAAATTTTTTTCAAAAGTGAATTCAATATTTAGTTATAATAATCATTATATTTATATTTCATATAAATTTAATTTAAATAATTTTATTGATAAATATTATAATAATGATCAAAAAATAAATTAATAATCTATTATTAATAATATAGATATTAATTAAAATATAATTACAAAACATAAAATGATTTAGAAGGAAAGCAAAATATATTACTATATAATAAATATTTGTTTTGAAATTTTTTATTCTTTTTATAAGTTTATCTATATTTTTGATGAAAAATAATTAATTAAATTATTTTTGTCTAACTCATAATTTATATTGTAATTAATATTTAATAAAAATAAATGAATAAATAATTAAAATAAATATTTTAAATTATAATGAAAAAAATAATATTGAGATTTATTATTTATTATTTAGTGTATACCAGTTTAAAAGGATTATCTATTTAGGGTTTTCGAGATTTCGGAGTTATTGACTAAAGTGTTTAGGCATTTAGTAATTTATAGGATTTATTTAAACAATGAAATAACAAAAAAATTATTTTTGATATTTTCTCACATTTTCAAAGGTTATAACATTTGAAAATATAATAATTTTAAAATTTTTTAAAATGTGAATACAATATTTAGTAATAATAAATATTATAACTATATATAATATAAACTAAATATATACAATTTTATTGATAGATATTATATCAATTATCAAAAAATAAATTAATAAACTATTATTAATATGATAGATATAAATTAAAATAAAATTAAAAAACCTAAAATGATTCAAAATCAAAGTAAAAGTTATTACTAAATAATAATTTTTTTAGTTTTTCCATCATTTTATAAGCTTATATGTTTTTTTGATGAAAAATATATTATTTAAATTATATTTGTATCACTCATAATTTATTTTGTAATTAATATTTCTATAAATTATTTAAATTATATTTAAGGTTTATGAGTTTAAAGGTTTAAGTATTTAGGTGCTTCAGGGTTTAGGAGTTTAGATATTTATGTATATAGGCATTTAATGTTTTATAAGTTTTATTTAAAAATGATATAACAAAAAAATTAATTTAAAAATTATTTTTATGATTTTTTATCATTTTTGAAGGTTATAATTTTTGAAAATATAATAATTTTTAAATTTTTTTCAAATGTAAATTTATATTTAGTTATAATAATCTTAATAATTATAAGACATTTAAATTCAATATAAATAATTTTATTGTTATATATAATAAAATTGATCAAAAAATAAATTAATAATCTATTCTTAATAAGATTGATAGCAATTAAAATATAATTGCAAAACCTATATATAATTATTAAATATCAAAGTAAAATATATTACTAAATAATAATTTTTTGTTTTTAAATTTTTTCTTCTTTTTATAAGCTTATATATATTTTTTTGATTAAAAATAAATTATTAAAATTATAGTTGTCTCGCTCATTATTTATTTTGTAATTAATATTTCTATAAAAAATAAAGTAATAAATAATTAAAATGAATATTTAAAATTATAATGAATACAAATTAAACTGAGATTTATGATTTATTATATGTGGTATACCGGTTTAATGGTTTGATTATTTAGGAGTTTTGTCGTTTAGGAGTTTATAAATTTATGTTTTTAGGCATTTAGTGGTTTATAGGTTTTATTTATATAATAAAATTTAAAAATTTCTTTTTTAGATTTTTTATGATTTTCAAAGGTTATAACCTTTGAAAATAAAATAATTTTTAAAATTTTTTGAAATGCGAATACTATGTATAATTATATTAATCTTACTAATTATATATCATATAAATTCAATATAAATAATTTTAATGATAGATATTATAATAATGATCAAAAATTAAATTAATAAAGTATTATTAATAATATAAATATTAATTAAAATATATTTACATAACACAAAATGATTCAAAATCAAATCAAAATATATTACTAAATAATAATATTTAATTTCTAAATTTTTCCTTCTTGTTATAAGCATATATTTTTTTGATGAAAAATAAATTATTTAAATAATATTTGTCTCACTCGAAATTTATTTCGTAATTAATTTTTCTAAAAAATTAAAAAATAAATAATTAAAATGAATATTTAAATTTATAATAAATAGAAATAAAAATGAGATTTATTATTTATTAAGTAGTATATAGATGTTAAAATGTTTATGTATTTAGGGTTTTATGATCTTACTAATTTAAGTAAGTAAGCATTTAATGGGCTATAGGTTTTATTTAAAAATTAAAATAACTAAAAATTATTTTTATTATTTTTTCTCATTTTTTAAGATTATAACATTTGAAAATATAATAGTTTTTAATTTTTTTAAAAAGTGAATAATATATTTAATTATAATAATCATAATAATTATATATCATATAAATTCAATATAAACAATTTTATTGATAGATATTCTAATAATTATCAAAAATAAATTAAAAATCTATTATGAATAAGATTGATATTACTTAAAATATAATATCAAACCCTAAAATGATTCAAAATCAAAGCAAAATATATTACTAATAATAATTATTTGTTTTTAAATTATTATTCTTTTTATAAGCTTATCAATTTTTTGATGAAAAATAATTTTTATAAATTATATTTTTAACTCATAATGTATTTTATAAATAATACATATATAAATAATTTATTTTATTTTATATAAATTATTTTTTATTTTTAATTTTTTTCTTCTTTTAATAAGTTTATCTATATTTTTTGTTAAAAAATAATTTATATAAATTATATTTGTATAACTTATAATTTATTTAGTAATTAATATTTATATAAAATATACAAATAAATAATTAAAATGAATATTTAAAATTATAATGAAAAAAAAAAAATGAGATTAATTATTTATTATTTATTATTTAGGATATACCTATTTAAAAAATATATCTATTTAGGGTTTTCGAGATTTAGAACTTATTGATTTAAGTATTTAGGCAGTTAATGGGTTATAGCTTTTATATAAAAAATGAAATAACAAAAAATTTATTTTTGATATTTTTTCAAATTTTAAATGTCATAACTTTTGAAAATATAATAATTTTAAAATTTTTTAAAAATCCGAATACAATATTTAGTAATAATAATTATTATAACTATATATAATATAAACTAAATAATAACAATTTTATTGATAATATTAATCAATTATCAAAAAATAAATTAATAAACTATTATTAATATGATAGATATAAATTAAAATATAATTAAAAACCCTAAAATGATTCAAAATCAAAGTAATATTTATTACTAAATAATAATTTTTTTTAAGTTTTTGCATCATTTTATAATCTTATATGTTTTTTTGTTGAAAAATATATAATTTAAATTATATTTGTCGCTCATAATTCATTTTGTAATTAATATTTCTATATATTATTTAAATTATATTTAAGGTTTACGAGTTTAAAGGTTTAGGTATAAAGGGGCTTCGGGGTTTAGGAGTTTAGATATTTATGTATTTAGGCATTTAATGGTTTATTAGTTTTAATTAAACAATGATATATAAAAAAATTTATTTTTGTTATTTTTTCTCATTTTTGAAGGTTATAACCTTTGAAAATATAATAATTTTTAAATTTTTTTAATGTGAATACTATATTTAGTAATGATAATCTTAATAATTATATAATATTTTAATTCTATATAAATAATTATATTGATAGATATTATATTAATGATCAAAAAATAAATTAATAAACTATTATTAATAAGATATATATTTTTTAAAATATATTTGCAAAACGTAAATTTATTCAAAATCAATTTAAAATATAATACTAAATAATAATTTTTTTGATGTTTTGCTTCTTTTTATAAGTTTATATTTTTTGTTATTAAAAGTAAATTATTTAAATTATATTTGTCTTCCACATAATTTATTATTAATTTATAATTCTATAAAAATAAACTAATAAATAATTAAAATGAATATTTAAAATTATAATGAATATAAATAAAATTGAGATTTATTATTTAATATTCAGGATATACTAGTTTAATGGTTTTAGTATTTAGGTGTTTTGAAGTTTAGTGATTTAAGTGTTTAGGACTTATGTGTTTTATAGTTTTTATTTAAAGAATAAAAAAATAATTACTTAAATTTTTTGATTTTTTTTAATTTTTGAAGATTATAACCTTTGAAAATATAATATTTTTTAAATTTTTTTAACTATTAATATAATATTTAGTTATAATATTCTTAATAATTTTATATAATGTAAACTCAATATAAATAATTTTATTAATAGATATTATAATAATGATCAATAAAAAATTAATAAACTATTATTAATAAGAATGATATAAATTAAAATATAATTGCAGAAACTAAAATGATTCAAAATCAAAATAAAATATATTACAAAATAATAAATTTGTGTTTTTAAAATTTTGCCTCTTTTTATAAGCATATATTTTTTTTTGATAAAAATTAAATTATTTAAAATATATCTGTCTCACTAATAATTTATATTGTAATTAATATTTCTATAAAAATAAACTGATAAATAATTAAAATAAAAATTTAAAATTACCCTTAATAAAAATTAGAATGAGATTTATGATTTATTATTAATGTATACCAATTTAATAGTTTAAGTATTTAAAAGTTTTGTGGTTTAGGAGTTTAGCGATTTTTGTTTTTAGGCTTTTAGTCGTTTTTAGGTTTTATCTAAACAATAAAATATGAAAAGAAATGTCGTAATTTTTTGTAATTTTCATAGGTTATAACCTTTGAAAATATAATAATATTTAAAATTTTTTGAAATTAGAATACAATAATTAGTAATAATAATTGGAATAAATATATATCATATAAATTCAATATAAAAAATTTTATTGATAGATATTATAATAATGATCAAAAATTAAAATAATAAACTATTAATAATAAGATAGATATTAATTAAAAAATATTTACAAAACCCAAATTGATTCAAAATTAAAGTAAAAAATATTACTCAATAATAATTTTTAATTTTTAAAATTTTACTTCTTTTATAAGCTTATATATTTTTTTTTGATTAAAAATAAATTATTTAATTTATATTTGCCGCACTCATAATTTATTTTGTAATAAATATTTCTATAAAATAAACTTATAAATAAATT
>JAREIK010000702.1:38594-115534 GCA_029783825.1 Sapria himalayana | reverse complement strand
TTCATTTTAATTATTATAGTTTATTTTTATAGAAATTTTTATACAAAATAAATTATGAGTGCGACAATATAATTTAAATAATTTATTTTAAAAATATATATATATGCTTTTAAAAGATGTATAAAAGATAGTATATTAAAAATTAAAAGTATTATAAATTATTTTAATTTAATTTTTAATCAATTTGGGTTTTATAAATATTTTTTTATTAATATCTAATAATTATAAATAGTTATTAATTTAATTTTTGATCATTATTATAATAATCTATCATAAAATTGTTTATATTATTATATGATTTAAAATAATAAAATTATTATAACTAAACATTGGATTCAAATTCAAAAAATTTTAAATATTATTAATATTTCAAAAGGTTATAACTTTTGAAAATGACAAAAAATTACAATTTTTTTGTTATTTTTAATAAAAACCTATAAATCGCAAATGCCTAAAACATAAATCGCGAACTCCTAAACAACAAAACCTCAAAATACTTAAACCATTAAACTGGTATAAATTAATAATAAATCATAAATCTCATTTTAATTTTTATTTAGTATAATTTTTAAAAAATTATTTATCAGTTTATTTTTATAGAAATATTAATGACAAAATAAATAATTAGTGAGACAAATATAACTTAAATTAAATTGATACCCTAAATAATAAAATACTAATAATAAGATAGATATTAATTAACAAATATTTACAAAACCCAAATTGAGTCAAAATTAAAGTAAAATATATTACTGGATGATATTTTAAGTTATAAATTTGTACTTCTTTCATAAGCGTATATATATTTTTGATTAAAAATAAATTATTTAAATTATATTTGTCTCACTCATAAAATATTTTATAATAAATATTTTTATAAAGATAACCTAATAAATAATTAAAATGAATATTTAAAACTATAATGAAATAGAAATTAAAATTAGATTTATTAATTATTATGTATTATATAGCAGTTTAATGGTTTATGTATTTAGATATTACGGGGTTTAGCTGTTTATCTTATTTCATTATGTATGCATTTAGTGGTTTATAGGTTTTATATAAAAAATAAAATAACAAAACATTTATTTTTATTATTTTTTGATATTTTCATAGGTTATAACCTTTCAAAATATAATAATATTTAAATTTTTTTCAAAAGTGAATTCAATATTTAGTTATAATAATCATTATATTTATATATCATATAAATTCAACAGAAATAATTTTAGTGATAAATATTCTAATAATGATTAAAAAATAAAGTAATAATCTATTATTAATAAGATAGATATCAATTGAAATATAATTACAAAACATAAAATGATTCATAAGCAAAAATAATATATTACTAAATAATAATTTTTTTTTGTAATTTTTTTTATTTTAAAAAGTTTATCTATATTTTTTTGATTAAAAATAATTTACATAAATTAGATTTGTCTAACTCATAGGTTATTTTTTAATTAATATTTATATAAAAATAAAAAATTAATAATTAAAATGAATATTTAAAATTATAATGAAAAAAAAATGAGATTTATTATTTATTATTTAGGGTATACTGGTTTAATTTAAGTTAAATCTGTCTAACTAATAATTTATTTTGTAATTAATATTGCTATAAAAATAAATGGATAAATAATTAAAATAAAAATTTAAAATTATACTGAATTAAAATTAAAATGAGATTTATGATTTATTATTAATGTATACCAGTTTAATGGTTTAAGTATTTTGAGTTTTTGTCATTTAGGAGTCTAGTGATTTATTTTTTTAGGCATTTAGTGATTTATAGGTTTTATTTAAACAATAATTAACTAAAAAAAATTTGTAATTTTTTTTCATTTTCAAATGTTATACCTTTGAAATTTTAATAATATTTAAATTTTTTTGAAATTTGAAAACAATATTTAGTTAAAATAATTTTAATAATTCTATATCATATAAAATAAATATAAACAATTTTATTGATAGATATTATAATAATGATCAAAAATTAAATTAATAAACTATTTATAATAAGATAGATATTAATTAAAAAATATTTACAAAACCCAAATTGATTCAAAATTAAAGTAAATTATATTAGTTGATAATAATTTTTAATAATATTTATTTTATACTTCTTTTAAAAGTGTATATATTCTTTTTGATTAAAAACAAATAATTTAAATTATATGTGTCGCACTCATAATTTATTTTGTAATAAAAATTTCTATAAAAATAAACTAATAAATAATTAAAATGAATATTTAAAATAATAATAAATTGAAATAAAAATTCAATTTATTAGTTATTAATTAGTATATAGCAGTTTAATAGTTTATGTACGTAGGCATTACGGGGTTTAGGAGTTTACTGATATAAGTGTGTATGCATTTAGTGGTTTATAAATTTTATTTAAAAAATAAAATAACCAAAAATTTATTTTTATTATTTTTTAATATTTCCAAAGGTTATAAACCTTTGGAAATATGATAATTTTTAAATTTTTTTCAAAATTTAATTCAATATTTAGTTATAATAATCGTTATATTTATGTATCATATAAATTCAATATAAACAATTTTATTGATAAATATTCTATTAATGATCAAAAAATAATTTAATAATCTATAATTAATAAGATAGATATCAATTAAAAAGAGATAGATATCAATTAAAATATAATTATAAACCCTGATAATTTAATTTATTTTTTTATTAAAAATAAATTAATTAAATTATATTTCTCGTACTCATACTTAATTTTGTAATAAATATTTCGATAAAAATAAACTAATAAATAATTAAAATGAATATTTAAAATTATAAAAAATAGAAATAAAAATTAGATTTATTAATTATTAAGTATTATATAGAAGTTTAATGGTTTATGTATTTAGGCATTATGGTGTTTAGGAGTTTACTGATTTAACTACGTATTCATTTAGTGGTTTATAGTTTTTATATAAAAAATAAAATTAAAAAAAAATTATTTTTATTATTTTTTCATATTTTCAAAGGTTATAACCTTTGAAAATATAATAATTTTTAAAATTTTTTAAAAAAGTAAATAAATACTTATTTATAATAATTATAATAATTATATACCATATAAATTCAATATAAACAATTTTATTGATAGATATTCTATTAATTATCAAAAAATAAATTAAAAATTTATTATGAATAAGATTGATATTGCTTAAAATATAATATCAAAACCTAAAATGATTCATAAGCAAAACAAAATATATTACTTAATAATAATCATTTCTTTTTAAATTTTTATTATTTTTATTAGCTTATCTATTTTTTGATTAAAAATAATTTTTATAAATTATATTTTTAACTCATAATTTATTTTATAATTAATATATATATATCATTCAAAAACTAAATAATCAAAATGAATTTTTTTAAATTAAAATGAATACAAATAAAAATGAGATTTATTAATTATTATTTAGGGGATACCCATTTAAACAATTATCTATATAAGGGTATCGGGATTTTATAGTTTAGTGATTTAAGTGTTTAGGCATTTAATGATTTATAGGTTTTATTTAAATAATGAAAAAATAAAAATAAATATTTTTTTTATTTTTTCACATTTTCAAAGGTTATAACCTTTGAAAATATAATAATTTTAAATTTTTTTTTCAAAAGTTAATAGAATATTTAGTTATAATAATTATTAAATTTATATATCATATAAATTAAATATAAATATTTTTATTGATAAATATTCTAATAATGATCAAAAAATAAAGTAATAATCTATTATTAATAAGTTAGATATCAATTAAAATATAATTATAAAACCTAAAATGATTAAGAAACAAAGTAAAATATATTACTATATAATAATTCTTGGTTTTTAATTTTTTTTTTCTTTTAATAAGTTTATCTATATTTTTTTGTTGAAAAATAATATATATAAATTATATTTTTCTAACTTATACTTTATTTTGTTTTTAATATTTATACAAAAATAAACAAATAAATAATTAAAATTATAATGAAAAAAAATGAGATTTATTATTTATTATTTAGGATATACCTATTTAAAAAATTTATCTATTTAGGCTTTTCGAGATTTAGAAGTTATTCATTTAAGTATTTAGGCATTTAATGGTTTATAGCTTTTATTTAAACAATTAAATAGCAAAAAAATTATTTTTGATATTTTTTCAAATTTTTAAATGTCATAACATTTGAAAATATAATAATTCTAAAATTTTTTAAAAATGTGAATACAATATTTAGTAATAATAAGTATTATAACTATATATAAAATAAAATAAATATAAACAACTTTATTAATAAATATTACATCAATTATCAAAAAATAAATTAATAAACTATTATTAATATGATAGATATAAATTAAAATATAATTAAAAAAACTAAAATGATTCAAAATCAAAGTACAATTTATTACTAAATAATAATTTTTTTTAGTTTTTGCATCATTTTATAAGCTTATATTTTTTTTTTGATGAAAAATATATTATTTAAATTATATTTGTCACACATAATTTATTTTGTAATTCATATTTCTATAAATTATTTAAATTATATTTAAGGTTTGCGAGTTTAAAGGTTTAGGTATTTAGGGGCTTTTGGGTTTAGGAATTTAAAGATTTATGTATTTAGGCATTTAATGGTTTATAAGTTTTATTTAAACAATGATATAACAAAAAATTTATTTTTGTTATTTTTTCTCATTTTTGAAGGGTATAACCTTTGAAGATATAACAATTTTAAAATTTTTTTATATGTGAATACTATATTTAGTTATGATAATCTTAATAATTATATATCATGTTAATTCAATATAAACAATTATATTGAAAGATATTATATTAATGATCAAAAAATAAATTAATAAACTATTATTAATAAGTTAGATATTTTTTAAAATATATATGCAAAACATAAATTTATTCTAAATCAAAGTAAAATATAATACTAAATAATCCTTTTTGTAATGTTTTTCTTCTTTGTATAAGTTTATATTTTTTGTTATCAAAAGTAAATTAATTAAAATTATTTTTGTCTTCTACATAATTTATTTTGTGATTTATAATTCTATAAAAATAAACTAATAAATAATTAAAATGAATTTTTAAAATAATAATGAATACAAATAAAATTTTGATTTATTATTTATTATTCAGGATATACTAGTTTAATGGTTTAAGTATTTAGGTGTTTTTCGAGTTTAGTGATTTAAGTGTTTAGGACTTTAGTGCTTTATAGTTTTTATTTAAAGAATGAAAAAATTAAAAATTAAATTTTTTGATTTTTTTATTTTTTTGAAGGTGATAACCTTCGATAATATAATAATTTTTAATTTTTTTAAATGTTAATATAATATTTAGTTATAATATTCTTAATAATTATATATAATGTAATCTCAATATAAATAATTTTATTAATAGATATTATAATAATGATTAATAAAAAATTAATAAACTATTATTTATAAGAATGATATAAATTAAAATATAATTGTAAAAACTAAATTGATTCAAAATCAAATTAAAATATATTACAAAATAATAATATTTTTGTTTTTAAAATTTTGCCTCTTTTTATAAGCATGTAAATTTTTTTTTGATAAAAAATAAATTATTTAAATTAGATATGTGTCACTAATAATTTATTTTGTAATTAATATTTCTATAAAAATAAACTGATAAATAATTAAAATAAAAATTTAAAATTATACTTAATAAAAATTAAAATGAGATTTATTATTTATTATTTTTTTTATTTTATCACATTTTCAAATGTTATAATCTTTGAAAATATAATAATTTTAATATTTTTTTTCAAAAGTGAATACAATATTTAGTTATAATAATTATTAAATTTATATATCATATAAATTCAATATAAACATTTTTATTGATAAATATTCTAATAATGATCAAAAAATAAATTAATAATCTATTATTAATAAGTTAGATATCGATTAAAATATAATTACAAAACCTAAAATGATTCAGAAACAAAGCAAAATATATTACTATATAATATTTTTTGTTTTTTATTTTTTTCTTCTTTTATTAAGTTTATCTATATTTTTTTGTTGAAAAATAATTTATATAAATTATATTTGTATAACTTATAATTTATTTTTTAATTAATATTTATATAAAAATAAACAAATAAATAATTAAAATAATATTTAAAATTATAATGAAAAAAATAAAAATGAGATTTATTATTTATTATATAGAATATACATGTTTAAAAATTTTATCTATTTAGGGTTTTCTAGATTTTGAAGTTATTGATTTAAGTATTTAGGCATTTAATGGTTTATAGGTTTTATTCAAATAATGAAATTACAAAAAATTTATTTTTGATATTTTTTCAAATTTTCTAAGGTTATAACATTTGAAAATAGATTAATTTTAAAATTTTTTAAAAATGTGAATACAATATTTAGTAATAATAAATATTATAACTATATATAATATAAACTAAATATAAACAATTTTATTGATAGATATTACATCAATTATCAAAAAATAAATTAATAAACTATTATTAATATGATAGATATAAATTAAAATATAATTAAAAAACCTAAAATGATTCAAAATCAAAGTAAAATTTATTACTAAATAATAATTTTTTTTAGTTTTTGCATCATTTTATAAGCTTATATGTTTTTTTGATGAAAAATATATTATTTAAATTATATTTGTATCACTCATAATTTATTTTGTAATTAATATTTCTATAAATTATTTAAATTATATTTATGGTTTACGAGTTTAAAGGTTTAAGTATTTATGGGCTTCGGGGTTTAGGGGTTTAGTTATTTATGTATTTAGGCATTTAATGTTTTATATGTTTTATTTAAACAATGATATAACAAAAAAATTATTTTTGTTATTTTTTCACATTTTTGAAGGTTATAAACTTTGAAAATATAACAATTTTTAAATTTTTTTATATGTGAATACTATATTTAGTTATGATAATCTTAATAATTATATATCATGTAAATTCATTATAAACAATTGTATTGAAATATATTATATTAATTATCAAAAAATAAATTAATAAACTATTATTAATAAGATCGATATTATTTTAAATATATTTGCAAAACATAAATTTATTCAAAATCAAAGTAAAATATATTACTAAATAATACTTTCTTTGATGTTTTGCTTCTTTTTATAAGTTTATATTTTTTGTTATTAAAAGTAAATTATTTAAATTATATTTGACATCCTCATAATTTATTTTTAATTTATAATTCTATAAAAATAAACTAATAAATAATTAAAATGAATATTTAAAATTATAATGAATACAAATAAAATTAAGAGTTTATTATTTATTATTCAGGATATATAGTTTAATGGTTTAAGTATTTAGGTGTTTTGGGGTTTAGTGATTTAAGTGTTTAGGCCTTTAGTGATTTATAGTTTTTATTTAAAGAATGAAAAAATAAATAATTAAATTTTTTGATTTTTTTTAATTTTTGAAGGTTATAACCTTTGAAATTATAATAATTTTTAATTTTTTTTAAATGTGAATATAATATTCAGTAATAATAATCTTAATAATTATATATAATGTAAACTCAATATAAATAATTTTATTAATAGATATTATAATAATTATCAATAAAATATTAATAAACTATTATTAATAAGAATGAGGTAAATTAAAATATAATTGCAAAATCTAAAATAATTCAAAATAAAAATTAAATATATTACTAAATAATTAATGTTTGTTTTTAAAATTTAGCCTCTTTTTATAAGGATATATATTTCTTTTGATGAAAAATAAATTATTTAAATTACATCTATCACAATAATAATTTATTTTATAATTAATATTTCTATAAAATTAAACTGATAAATAATTAAAATAAAAATTAAAAATTATACTTAATAAAAATTAAATTGAGATTTATGATTTTTTATTAATCTACACATGTTTAATAGTTTAAGTATTTAAAGGTTTTGTCGTTTAGGAATTTTGCAATTTATGTTTTTAGGCATTTAGTGGTTTAGAGGTTTTATTTAAACAATAAAATAACAAAAAAAAATTTGTAATTTTTTCTCATTTTCATAGCTTATAACATTTGAAAATATAATAATATTTAAAATTTTTTAAAATTTTAAAAGAATATTTTGTTATAATAATATTAATAATTATATATCATATAAATTTAATATAAATAATTTTATTGATAGATATTATAATAATGATCAAAAATTAAATTTATAAACTATTAATATTAAGATAGATATTAATTAAAAAATATTTACAAAACCCAAATAGATTCAAATTAAAGTAAAATATATTAGTGGATAATAATTTTTAATTTTTAAATTTTTACTTCTTTTATTAGCATATATTTTTTTTTGATTAAAAATAAATTAATTAAAATATATATGTAGTTCTCATAATTTAAATTGTAATAAATATTTCTATAAAAATAAACTAATAAATAATTAAAATGAATATTTAAAATTATAATAAATAAAAATAAATATTAGATCTATTAATTATTAAGTAGTATATAGCAGTTTAATGGTTTATCTATTTAGGCATTATGAGGTTTAAGAGTTTACTGATTTAACTGTGTATGCATTTATTCGTTAATAGGTTTTATTAAAAAAATAAAATTATAAAAAATTTATTTTTATTATTTTTTGATATTTTCAAAGGTTATAACCTTTGAAAATATAATAATTTTTAAATTTTTTTTAAATGTGAATATAATATTTAGTTATAATAATCATTATATTTATATATCATATAAATTCAATATAAACAATTTTATTGATAAATATTCTAATAATGATCAAATAATAAATTAATAATCTATTATTAATAAGATATATATCAATTAAAATATAATTACAAAAGCTAACATGATTCAGAAGAAAAGCAAATTATATTACTATATAATAATTTTTTGTTTTAAATTTTTTTTTCTTTTAAAATTTTTATCAATAATTTTTAGATGAAAAATAATTTATATAAATTATATTTGTCTAACTCACTTTATTTTGTAATTAATATTTATATATAAATAAACAAATAAATAATTAAATTGAATATTTAAAATTATAATAAAAAAATGAGATTTATTATTTATTATTTAGGGATATCAGTTTAATTTAAATTAGATATGTCTCACTAATAATTTATTTTCTAATTAATATTTCTATAAAATATATTCATAAATAATTAAAATAAAAATTTAAAATTATACTAAATAAAAATTAAAATTAGATTTATGATTTTTTATTAATGTATACCAGTTTAATGATTTAAGTATTTAGAAGTTTTGTCGTTAGGAGTTTAGCGATTTATGTTTTTATGCATTTAGTGGTTTATAGGTTTTATTTAAAAAAATAAAAGGACAAAAAAATTTCTATAATTTTTTATCATTTTCATAGGTTATAACATTTGAAAATATAATAATATTTAAAATTTTTTAAAATTTTAAAAGAATATTTTGTTATAATAATATTAATAATTATATATAATTTAAATTTAATATAAATAATTTTATTGATAGATATTATAATAATGATCAAAGATTAAATTTATAAACTATTAATATTAAGATAGATATTAATTAAAAAATATTTACAAAATCCAAATTGATTCAAAATTAAAGTAACTTATATTACTTGATAATAATTTTTAATTTTTAAATTTATACTTCTTTAATAATCATATATTTTTATTAGATAAATAATATATTATTTAAATTATATTTGTCCAGAGCATAATTTATTTTTTTAATAAATATTTCAAAATAAATACACTAATAAATAATTAAAATGAATATTTAAAAATATAATAAATAGCATTAAAAAATAGATTTATTAATTTTAAGTAGTATTTAGCGGTTTAAAGGTTTATGTATTTAGGCATTACGGGATTTAGGAGTTTACTGATTTAACTTTATATGCATTTAGTAGGGCTGCTCATGAGACTCGGAGATTCTAGACTCGACCCGAAGTCTTGTCCCTAAAAAATCGGGACTTAGAAAAATCCGTTGACTTTGACTTTTCCCATCCTGTTCTATCACGTATTTTTTCTTTTGGGACGGTTCCGGATCTTAAGCAATATCCATCCCGAGAACCATCCCGTACTAAAAAACATATAAAAGAACCATGAATATATATATATATATATATATATATATATATATATATATATATATATATATATATATCATGAAGATGCCACCAATTCTGCTACTGCCCATCCAATTCCGACGCACCTATTGATGTTCCGACAAGTTCCATGCCACCTCACGCCATTCCAGCCATGTTCAGTTTGGTCCAGCCCTTGTCCCTCGCACTTCTGATTGCCTCCATCGTATCCCAGATGCCACCAGCCTTTTGGTTTGTTTTTCTGACGAGAATTGAGTGATTAATTATTATAATTATGTGTCTCAGTCAGTTTTGTTGAGTATTGGTTGTGGTGTTGTGGTTGGGCCGAATGAGTGGGCTGAATGTGTTACAGTCAGTTTTGTAGAGCTCGCTCGTTTAAAATATTTATATGTATTTATGCTTGACATATCATAATAATTAATGGCAATGCAGATTTCACAATCCAGTGGTAAATGAAAAATAAAATAAATTGAAGATGATCACATCTCAAATGATCAAAGTACTGGTAAATCCAATCATCATCCTTTCACGAACCCTCCTATTGTTACGGCAGGTTCTTCAATTCTAATTGTAAAAGAAAGTCAAGGTACATCTGAACCTCAAGCTCATAAAAAGTATACGTCTGCTGTTTGGGAAACTTATGAGATATTAGTTGATTCAGAAGGAAACGAAAATGATAGGGCAACTTGTATATGGTGTAGTAAAGAATACTTGGCAAAGAGTGATCATGGTACTTCGGGTTTATGGAAATACTTGAGAGAGACTTGTAGGAAATTTCCACACAAAAAAGAATTAATAGAAGATCACAAAGGTAAAGATAAGTCACAATCTTTGTTGAGTTTCACTAAAGGTACTAGTTCAGAGGATAACAAATTAACTTGTTGGCAATTTGATCAACAACTAGTTAGAGAGGCTTTGGTGAAAATGAACATAAAAGATGAATTGCCTCTTTGTATTGTTGAGAGGGATGAGTTTAAGGAGTTTAGTGAATTTAGTGTGCCTCAATTTAAATTCCATCTTGGCACTATGTTTTGAGGGATTATTTTTCTTTGTTTGTGAAGGAAAATAAGAAATTATTTGATAGCATATTATTTCATTGTTGTAGCATTTCATTGACTACCGACACTTGGACTAGCATTCAAAATTTGTCTTATATATGTTTGACTATTCATTTCATTGATTCTCAATGGAATATGCATAAAAGGCTTTTGAACTTTTGTGTAATTAAAAGTCATTCTGGAGTTAATACTGAAATGCTATTGAGTTTTGCATGAATGAATGAGGTTTGAGAAAGTTGATGTTCATTACTGTTGACAATGCATCAAATAATGATGTTGTAGTTGAACAATTGAAAAAAAGGCCTGTGAAGAAAAGTGTTGTACCTTTGAGAGTCGAGCATTTTCATATGAGATGTTTTGCTCATATCCTAAACTTAATTGTTAGAGATGGCATTGCATTAGTTGAGGGTGCTTTTCCAAAAATTAGAGGTGTGGTGAAATATGTGAGGAGCAGTCCTAAAAGATTAGATATGTTTAAGTTATGTGTTGAAGAAGCAAACTTGACATATAGATCTTCATTGCAATTAGATTGTCCTACAAGATGGAATTCAACTTATTTGATGCTGCAAACTGATATAAAATATCAAAAATAATTTGATAAGTTGGAGGACAAAGACAAATGGTTTTTAAAGGAGTTTGGTTCAAACGTTCCAACTGAGAGAGACTGAACAAACGCCAAAATTTTGGCTCGTTTCTTGAAAACTTTTTATGAGGTAACTTGTAAATTTTCTGGCTAAATATATTCTACCTCTAGTGTTTATTTTCCTGAGATTATTCGAATTTTGAAAAAAAAATTGAGCTTTGTGAAAATTGTAGAGATACAATGGTGTCAAATATGGGTATGAAAATGAGCCATAAATTAAACAAATATTGGGGTTCTCTTTAGTCAACAAATATTATGCTTTTTGTAGCAGTAGTGTTGGATCCTAGATATAAGCTCAAATATCTCAAGGTTAAGTACACTTAGCATTATGGAGAGTAATTGGCTAAAAATTTGGTGAAAAAGGTAATAAATGCTATAAATGAGATGATGAATGATTATAAAGATTAAAATAATGATGAATCAAAAGAAGATGATTTCTCTTCTACTGTGTTGAAGAAAAATGATGATTGCTTTGATGGTAGTGATACTTATGTTGATGATTTTTTTGTTGAATTGGAGAAAGAACAAGAAGTTGCAGCTTTGGAAGAGTTGGATAGGTACTTGGAGAACAAACTTGAAAAAAATAGAATTGAATTTGATCTTCTAAACTTGTTGAATGTAAATGAGGTTAGGTATCCTTCTTTGGAAAATGTAGCAAGGGATGTAATTTCTATCCAAGCATCTACTGTGGCCTACGAATCTATATTTAGCATTGGGGAGCAGAACTTTAGATAAATTTAGTAGTTCTAACACCTATTTCAGTTGAAGTTCTCATATGTCTACAAGATTGGTTGAGAATCTCAAACAACCTATTTAATTTGAAGAATTACTTCAAGACCTTGATGATAATGAATCAGGTTAGTATACAAATCTTGTAAATTTTAATTTCACTTTTACTTATTTTATTCATTCAATTTAATAAAAATATGGTTCAATTAGAATTTTCAAAGGGGTCTCAATATCCAAATATTCTTCCAACTATAGTTGGCCAACTAAATTTGGAATGGGTGTATAAAGGTGTCAAACGGGCCGGGCCGACCCAGCCTGGCCAGTTATTTTTGATCACAAGTGTGCTACGTACTGGGTCGGGCACGACACGATTATAGTGCCGAGCCGGGCCCAACCAGGCATGGTTTAAGAAAGCCGAGCCCGGCACGGCCCGAAGGCATGGCAGGCTGTGCCGTTCCATGCCGGGCCAGAAAAAAATTTTTTTTTAAATTTTTTTTTAATTTTATTTATATAAATTATTAAAAAATATATATAATTTTAGATAATGTATAGTATTATATATTTATAATATGAAAAATGTTAAAATTTATTAAAATAAGAAAGTTTAAATTTTTTTTATGTAATATAAAATTAGTTTAAAATTTATTATAATTATAAAATAAAGTTATAAATTTTTAAATGAAAAATTAAAACAAAAAATAAATAAATCAATATATTTTGTTAATAAAAATAAAAATTAAAAAAAACATAAGCAACTCAAATGAAAAATGACCAATCAGCCATTTGGAACCGAAGGTCCGAACCAAATAAATTACAGTTTCAACACAACGTATAAACAAAGCGTACAATCAATAAAAAAACATCAAAATAAAAAAACAGTAGATAATCATCAATCACCAATCGGCATATCATGAGCATCATCAGCCGCGACATCAAGATCAGTATCATATGGATCATCATCATAGGCAATCAACTCCTCCGCCATCGTAGTGGATGTGACTGTAGTCCCTGTCCCAGTCCAAACTTCAGCACGATCATGGATGCTAAACCTCGAATCCTCCCAATCCTTCAAACAAGCCAAGGCCTCAATAATATCTGGACATAATCTCGATCTCCTATCCGAAATCACGTTCACTGCTATAGAAAAAGTAGACTACGATGCTACGCTTGACACTGGTGGAGTCAGTAGATCTCGTGCCATCCTAGATAGTATAGGAAATGTGGACTCATATGATATCCACTACTGTAATAAATCAAGATTCTTAGTATCAGAATGTGATAGGATTAAGCATTAATTGGTATCTAAGTACCGAAAAGCTCGCTCCTATGTGATGGTCCACCCCTACATTTTCACCTTCGCTAGCTGAATGGAAAAATCGTCATCTCCGAATAAGGTATCAATGTCTATAATCATAGTTTCACTACTACCACCACCATACCTAGTATCATAGTATGTGAACAGGTCAGTCAACTTCTCGTGAATGAACACTTCAGGTGGGTCTTCCAGGTTCATGCACGAGGAAATGTAACTCGGGGTGTTTTCTACCCCTTCCACCTTAACCCTAGGGTCCATGCATACAGCAAGGCAATAAAGAGATGGAACGGTGGACCAGTAATTCAAGTACTTGGTTTCCATCTCTACAACCATATGGCTAAGTATTGGGGCAGCTCGATACTTCCTAAACATTCTACTAATGTTGCATATGCATCGGAGTGCAATGCAAGTTGTGGGCGTATAAATCAACGAACACATGTTCGTCGTGTCATAAAAAATCTTCAGGTATTTCATTTATGAAATTCTTGAAGCCCAGTCAGTGTCGTCAATAATAAGTTCGTCACACTTACTATTGACGTAATCGGGTATCACGTGTTCGTATCCAACACATGATTCTAACATCAGGTACGTGTAATTCCAACGATGTCTCACATTCAATTGGAATCTCTTCTTCTTAAGAAATGCACACAAATAGAGACTACCAAACTCTTGTTGTCTGCGAAGAGTGCGAATATATTTTAGTGCATTACGCATATTATCCAATGCAGGGGAGCATACCTTCATACCCACTTGAACAATCAAGTTAATCACGTGACGCATGTATCTGACATGAAAGATCTTTCCTAATGGTGCGTCTCTAATATTCCTAACAAACATATTGATTGCTACTCCATTATTAGATGCGTTATCGAAGGTAACACTAAAAATTTTATTTTAAATTTTATATTTCCGAAAGATTTTCAACATACACTCAAAAATGGCCGGGCCTTCAAGAGGATGAAAAATCTCAGAGAATCCTAAAATTTTTTTATTGATTGTCCAGTTTAAATCTACATAGTGGCTGGTGAGGTATGCATAAAAAGATTCATCGTGACTTGTCCAGATATCGGACGTCACGGACACCACTCCACTATATGCCATAAATTAATTAATTATTTTTTGTTTTTCTAACTTATATATCTTTAGTATGTCATTCCTAGATGTATATCTAGGAATCCTACGATAGGCAGGCTGAAAATATGTCTGCATGATGCGCACTACCATTGGATCTTCCGAAAATCTGATCGGAAGACCCATCAATGTGATAAGTCTGGCCATGTCGTCCCTACCCAACTCGCATGAGTATATGAAAGGAGTAAACTTTGAGACTGAACTCAAAATTGTCACAAAAAATGCAGTGCCAAGTTGGGTTTTCCTAGGATCTAATGGTCCATGTTTTTGGTTCATAATTCGGCATGCCTTTTAAGGTGCCCAGTCCAAACCTCTATGTAATATTTTCATTTTCTATATTTTAATTTGTTTTAGTTGTATTTGTCATTTTTTATAATTTTTATTTTTAAGAATAGTTCAATAAAGACTAGAAGACTGATTTTAATTTTTCTAATTTTAGGTCCAGAGAGAGAAACTATAGAGAGAGAAAGTTAAAAATGTAAAATAAATTACCCGATAAAAGTAGTGAGGTCGGTCACGCGCACGGATGCACCACAGTCAAGCTCTAATGTTCAAAACTCAAGTCGAGATTCACAAAAATCCAAGCCGAATACCAAAATCCCGAGGCCCGAGAGAGAGAAGCAAGATTGTTGAGAGAGAAATAGAACGATTTGAAAGAATTTATGTTTATGAAAAACATAAATGTTAAAGAGAGGGGGGCGGAATTTATTGATTAAAGATAATAATTTTTTATTAAAAAAGAAATTTTTTTTAAATTTTTTAAATTTTTTTAATCTTTTTAATTTTTTAGTGGGCAGACTCATGAGGGTTGTTGGATTCTACTCCCTAGCGGTTTGAGGCGAGATCCAATGGCTGAAAATATAATTTTATATTAATTTTTTTTTTCATTGGAGGGATCTGGATCGGTTTAGGCCTCGTGGGAGTGGGACAGCGGGTCGGGTCCAATCAGACCCGACCCGTGGTCTTTTTTTGAGGGAGGGGCGTGGGGCTATCGGGGGGTCGGGCTCGAGGGACACCCGGCATGGGATGAACCCGTGCCGGTGTGCCGTGCCATGGGCCGAACCGTGCTGGGTCAGGCATGACACGGCACGGCACGGCTCGTGCCTGACCCGGGCACGGCCCGGTTGACACCTCTATGGGTGTATTAAATTTTATAAGGTAATATTTGGTTTTTTTATTACTATTTCATCTTAGAAATTTATGTGCACATGATTAACATATTTTAATCTTTGGTTGTCCTTCTATAGTGGAGGAAGAAATGGGAGGAGTTGTAGAAGAGATAATTAATTGGGTTTGGATTTTCATTGCTGTTCTGGGACGGACCTTTGAAATGATTATTATCATGGTTGTTATTAGTTGTATTTTTTTTGTTATATTAAGCTGCCTAATTTTAGCAATTACTTAAGTAGTAATTGATGCTACCAATGTTTGTGGTCATCTTTAGCTATCCCTTAATATTTTAAGTAATTGTTTAAAAAATGTAGTATTGCTATTATGGTTAATGTTCACTCGGCTTAACAAAGCCAACTTGTGAAAAAACAAAGAACCAAATTAAGCACACAACTCGGTGCTGTTCTGTTTAACATTTTTATCCTTTTCTGGACATCTAAGCTTTTGACAAGGTAATGGAACTCGTTTGTGGTATTGAGCCTATTTGACAAAACAAAATTGGCCCAATTTAAGTTTGAAAGATACGTAATTAAGGAATGATAAATAGTACAAAAGGTTTCGTCATGAACTAACTTGGCCGGTTTGAAGAAAATAAATTGAAAAAAAATTGTCCGAACTCCATTCCATCCCGTAAAGGTTTTCTCCTACCCAAAATCGCCGATCTCCATCCCATCCCGATATGTTCAACCTATGGGGTGGGTCTGGATCTTCAAAAAAAATCTCCGAACTATGGGATGGGACTGGGGATTTGTAATCCCCATCCCATCCCGTCCCATGAGCACCCCTAGCATTTTGTGGTTTATAGGTTTTATTTAAAAAATAAAATAAGAAAAAATTTAATATAACCTTTGAAACTATAACAATTTATACATTTTTTTTAATGTGAATACTATATTTAGTTATGATAATCTTTATTATTATATATCATGTAAATTCAATATAAACAATTATATTGGTATATATTAAAATAATGATCATACAAAAGATTAATAAACAATTTTTAATAAGATAAATATTGTTTAAAATATATTTACAAAACCTAAAATGATTCAAAATCAATGTTAAATATTTTACTAAATATTAAATTAAAATTTTTTATTTTTGTATCCATTTATAAGCTTATATATTTTTTGATGAAAAATAAATTATTTAAATTTTATTTGTTTAACTATTAATTTATTTTTTGATTTATATTTCTATAAAAATAAACTAATAAATAATTAAAATGTATATATAAAATTTTAATGAATGCTAATAAAAATGAGATTTATGATTTATTATTTAGGGTATACCTATTTAATGGTTTAAGTTTATTGTGGTTTTGTGGTTAATGACTTTATTGATTTATATGTTTACACATTTAGGTTTTATTTATTGATTTATAGTTTTATTTAATCAATGAAATAACAAAAAATTTATTTTTATGAATTTTCGTGATTTTTAAAGGTTATAACCTTTGAAAATATAATAATTTTTTAATAGTTTAAAATATGAATACAATACTTAGTTATAATAATCTTAAAAATTATATTTGATGTAAATTCAATATAAAAAATTTTATTAATATATATTATTTTTATGATCAAAATATAAATTAATAAACTATTATTAATAAGACCGATTTTAATTAAAATATATTTGCAGAACCCAAAATAATTCAAAATCAAAGTAAATTATATTACTAAATAAAATTTTAAATTTTTGAAATTTTGTTTATTTTTATAAGCTTATATTTTTTTTCATAAAAAATATATTATTTAAATCATATATGTCTCACTCATTATTTATTTTGTAATTAATATTTTTGTAAAAATAAACTAAAAAATAAATAAAATGAATATTTAAAATTATAATGAATACAAATAAAAATGAGATTTATTATTTATTATTTAGGTTATATAGGTTTAATGGTTTAAGTATTTAGGGGTTTTGGGGTTTAGGAGTCTAGAGATTTAAATGTTTAGGCATTTAGTGGTTTATAAGTTTTAATTAAATAATAAAATAATAAAATAATTATTTTTGTTATTTTTTATCATTTTTGAAGGTTATAATCTTTGAAAATATAATAATTTTTAAAATTTTTTCAAATGTAAATATAATATTTAGTTATAATAATCTTAATAATTATAAGACATTTAAATTCAATATAAGTAATTTTATTGTTAGATATTATAAAATTGATCAAATAATAAATTAATATACTATTCTTAATAAGATTGATAGCAATTAAAATATAATTGTAAAACCTATATATAATGATTCAAAATCAAAGTAAAATATATTACTAAATAATAATTTTTTGTTTTTAAATTTTTACTTCTTTTTATAAGCACATATTTTTTTTGATTAAAAATAAATTATTAAAATTATAGTTGTCTCGCTCATTATTTATTTTGTAATTAATATTTCTATAAAAAATAAACTAATAAATAATTAAAATGAATATTTAAAATTATAATTAATACAAATTAAAATGAGATTTATGATTTTTTATATGTGGTATCCCAGTTTAATGGTTTGATTATTTAGAAGTTTTGTCGTTTAGGAGTTTATCAATTTATATTTTTAGGTATTTAGTTGTTAATAGGTTTTATTTATATAATAAAAAAAAAATTTTTTTTTTAGATTTTTTCTGATTTTCAAAGGTTACCTTTGAAAATAAAATAATTTTTAAAATTTTTTTGAAATGTGAATACTATGTATAATTATATTAATCTTACTAATTATATATCATATAAATTCAATATAAACAATTTTAATGATAGATATTATAATAATGATCAAAAATTAAATTAGTAAACTATTATTAATAATATATATATTAATTAAAATATATCTAGAAAATACAAAATGATTCAAAATCAAATCAAAATATATTACTAAATAATAATATTTAATTTCTAAATTTGTCCTTTTTATAAGCTTATATTTTTTTTGATTAAAAATTAATTATTTAAATAATATTTGTATTACTCGAAATTTATTTTGTAATTAATTTTTCTAAATAATTAAAATATAAATAATTAAAATGAATATTTAAAACTATAATACCTAGAAATAAAAATGAGATTTATTATTTATTAAGAAGTATATAGATGTTAAAATGTTTTTGTATTTAGGGGTTTCGGGATTTATGAGCTTACTAATTTAAGTAAGTAAGCATTTAATGGTTTATTGGTTTTATTTAAAAAATACAATAACTAAGAATTTATTTTTAGTATTTTTTTCTCATTTTTTAAGAATATAATCTTTGAAAATATAATAATTTTAAATTTTTTTCATAAGTGAATACAATTTTAATTTATAATAATCATAATAATTATATATCATAAAATTCAATATAAACAATTTTATTGATAGATATTCTAATAATTATCATAAAATAAATTAAAAATCTATTATGAATAAGTTTGATATTACTTAAAATATAATATCAAAACCTAAAATGATTCAAAATCAATGCAAAATATATTAATAAATAATAATTATTTGTTTTTAAATTTTTATTCAATTTATAAGCTTATCAATTTTTTGATTAAAAATAATTATTCTATATTATATTTTTAACTCATAATTTATTTTATAATTAATACATATATAAAAATAAAAAACTAAACAATCAAAAAGAATTTTTTAAATTATAATGAAAACAAATAAAAATGAAATTTTTTAATTATTATTTAGGTTATACCGATTTAAAAGATTATCTATATAGAGGTATCGGGATTTTGTAGTTTAGTGAATTAAATGCTTAGGTATTTAGTGATGTATAGGTTTTATTTAAACAATAGAATAACAAAGAAAAAATAATTTTTTTTATTTTTTCACATTTTTAAAGGTTATACAATTTGAAAATGTTATAATTTTAAATTTTTTTTAAAAAGTGAATACAATATTTAGTTATAATAATCATTATATTTATATATCATATAAATTCAATATAAACATTTTTATTGATAAATATTCTAATAATGATGAAAAAATAACTTAATAATCTATTATTAATAAGATAGATGTCAATTAAAATATAATTACTAACCCTAAAATGATTCAGAAGCAAAGCAAAATATATTACTATATAATAATATTTTGTTTTGAATTTTTTTTTATTTTAAAAAGTTTATCTATAATTTTTTGATGAAAAATAATTTACACAAAGTATATTTGTGTAACAAATAAATTATTTTGTAATTAATATTTATATAAAAATAAACAAATAAATAATTAAAATGAATATTTAAAATTATAATTAAAAATAATGAGATTTATTATTTATTATATAGGGTATACCGATCTAATTTAAATTAGATCTGTCTTACTAATAATTTATTTTGTAATTAATATTTTTATAAAAATAAACTGAAAATTAATTAAGATAAAAATTTAAAATTATACTGAATAAAAATTAAAATGATATTTATGATTTATTATTAATGTATACTTGTTTAATGGTTTACGTATTTAAAAGTTTTGCCTTTTAGCAGTTTAGTGATTTAGGTTTTTAGGCATTTAAAGGTTTATTGGTTTTATTTAATCAATAAAACCAAAAAAAAATTTGTAATTTTTTCTCATTTTCATAGGTTATAACCTTTAAAAATATAATAATATTTAAAATTTTTTGAAATGTGAATATAATATTTAGTTATAATAATATTAATAATTATATATGATATAAATTCAATATAAATAATTTTATTGATAAATATTATAATAATGATCAAAAATTAAATTAATAAACTATTAATAATAAGATAGATATTAATTAAAAAATATTTACAAAACCAATATTGATTCAAAATTAAATTTAAATATATTTCTAAATAATAATTTTTGTTTTTTAGTTTTTTCTTCTTTTTATAAGCTTATATATTTTTGTTGATGAAAAATAAATTATTTTATTTTATTTGTCGCACTCATAATTTATTTTATAATAAATATTTCTATAAAAATAAACCAATAAATAATTAAAATGAATATAAAAACTATAATAAATAGAAAATAAATTAGATTTATTAATTATTATGTATTAAATAGCAGTTTAATGGTTTATGTATTTAGGTATTACAGGGTTTAAGTGTTTACTGATTTAATTGTGTAGGCATTTAGTGGTTTATAGGTTTTATTTAAAAAATAAAATAACAAAACATTTATTTTTTATTATTTTTTGATATTTTCAAAGGTTATAACCTTTGAAAATTTTATAATTTTAAAATTGTTTTTAAAAGTGAAATTAATATTTAGTTATAATTATCAATATTTTTACATAAACAATTTTAGGGAGAAATATTCTAATAATGATCAAAAAATAAATTAATAATATATTATTAATAAGATAGATATCATTTAAAATATAATTACAAAACATAAAATTATTCATAAAGCAAAATATATTACTATGTAATAATTTTTTGTTTTGAATTTTTTTTTTATTTTAAAAAGTTTCTCTGTATTTTTTTGATTAAAAATAATTTACATAATTTATTTTTTAATTAATTTTTATATAAAAATTAATTTTTATTATTGTCTAACTCATTATTTATTTTTTAATTAATTTTTATATAAAAATAAAAAATTAATAATTAAAATGAATATTAAAAATTATAATGAAAAAAAAATGAGATTTATTATTTATTATTAGGGTATACCGGTTTAATTTAAGTTATATCTGTCTCACTAATAATTTATTTTGTAATTAATATTTCTATAAAAATAAACTGATAAATAATTAAAAAAAAAATTTAAAATTATACTGAATAAAAATTAAAATGATATTTATGATTTATTATTAATGTATACCAGTATAATGGTTTAAGTATTTTGTGGTTTTGTCGTTTATGAGTTTAGGGATTTATGTTTTTAGGCATTTAGTGATTTATAGGTTTTATTTAAACAATAGAATAACAAAAAAATAATTGTAATTTTTTGTCATTTTCAAATGTTATAACCTTTGAAATTTTAATAATATTTAAATTTTTTTTGAAATTAGAATACAATATTTAGTTAAAATAATTTTAATAATTTTATATCATATAAAATAAATATAAACAATTTTATTGATAGATATAATAATAATGATCAAAATTAAATTAATAAACTATTTATAATAAGATAGATATTAATTAAAAAATATTTACTAAACCCAAATTGATTCAAAATTAAAGTAAATTATATTAGTTGATAATAATTTTTAATAATATTTATTTTATACTTCTTTTAAAAGCATATATATTTTTTTGATTAAAAATAAATTATTTAAATTATATGTGTCGCACTCATAATTTATTTTGTAATAAAAATTTCTATAAAAATAAACTAATAAATAAGTAAAATGAATATTTATAATAATAATAAATTGAAATAAAAATTCAATTTTTTAATTATTAAGTATTATATAGCGGATTAATGGTTTATGTATTTAGGTAGTACGGGGTTTAAGAGTTTAATGATATAATTGTGTATGCATTTAGTGGTTTATATGTTTTATTTAAAAAATAAAATAACATAAAATTTATTTTTATTATTTTTTCATATTTCCAAAGGTTATAACCTTTGGAAATATGAAAATTTTTAAATTTTTTTCGAAAGTGAATTCAATATTTAGTTATAATAATCATTATATTTATATATCATATAAATTCAATATAAATAATTTTATTCATAAATATTCTAATAAAGATCAAAAAATAAATTAAGAAACAATTATTAATAAGATAGATATCAATTAGAATATAATTACAAAATCTAAAATGATTCAGAAGGAGACCAAAATATATTACTATATAATAAATTTTAGTTTTTGAATTTTATATTCTTTTTATAAGTTTATCTATATTTTTTGATGAAAAATAATATATAATAATTATATTTGTCTAATTCATAATTTATTTTGTAATTAATATTTATATATAAATAAACGAATAAATAATTAAAATGAATATTTAAATTATAATGAAAAAAATAATATTGATATTTAGTATTTATTATTTAGGGTTACTAGTTTAAAAGAATTTTATTTATTATTTAGGGTTTTAGAGATTTAGGAGTTATTGATTTAAGTGTTTAGGCATTTAGTGGTTTATAGGTTTTATTTAAACAATGAAATATCAAAAAAAATATTTTTTTTTATTTTTTCAAATTTTCATAGGTTATAATCTTTGAAAATATAATAAATTTAAATTTTTTTTCAAAAGTGAATTCAATATTTAGTTAGAATAATCATTATATTTAAATATCATATAAATTCAATATAAATAATTTTATTAATAAATATTTTAATAATGATCAAAAAATAAATTAATAATCTATTATTAATAAGATAGATATCAATTAAAATATAATTACAAAAGCAATAAACATTCAGAAGCAAAGCAAATTATACTATTATATAATAATTTTTTGTTTTAATTTATTTTTGTTTTAATAACTTTATTTATATTTTTTTGATAAAAAATAATTTAAAAAAATTATAAACATCTAACGCATAATTTATTTTGTAATTAATATTTATAAAAAAATAAACAAATAAATAATTAAAATAAATATTTATAATTATAATGAAAAAATAAAAATGAGATTTATTGTTTATTATTTAAGATATATCTGATTAAAAAAATTATCTATTTAGGGTTTTCGAGATTTAGAAGTTAGTCATTTAAGTATTTAGGAATTTAGTGGTTTATAAGTTTTATTTAAAGAATGAAATAATAAATAAATTATTTTTGATATTTTTTCATATTTTCAAAGATTATAACCTTTGAAAATATAATAATTTTAAAATTTTTTAAAAATGTGAATACAATATTTAGTAATAATAATTATTATAACTATATATAAACAATTTTATTGATAGATATTATATCAATTATCAAAAAATAAATTAATAAACTATTATTAATATGATAGATATAAATTAAAATTTAATTACAAAAACTAAAATGATTAAAAATCAAAGTAAATTTATTACTAAATAATAATTTTTGTTTTTTAGTTTTTGGCTTATTTTATAAGATTATATAATTTTTTTGATGAAAAATAAATTATTTAAATTATATTTGTATCACTCATAATTTATTTCGTAATTAATATTTCAATAAATTATTTAAATTATATTTAAGGTTTATGAGTTTAAAGTTTTAAGTATTTAGGGGATTCGAGGTTTAGAAGTTTAGAAATTTATATGTTTAGGTATTTAATGGTTTATAAGTTTTATTTAAACAATGATATAAATAAAAATTTATTTTTCGTTATTTTTTCTCATTTTTTAAGGTTATAACCTTTAAAAATATAACAATTATTAATTTTTTTTTAAAATGTGAATACGATATTTAGTCTTGATAATATAAATAATTATATATCATATAAATTCAATATAAAAAATTATATTGATAGATATTATATTAATGATCAAAAAATAAATTAATAAACTATTATAAATAAGATAGATATTATTTAAAATATATTTGCAAAACCTAAATTTATTCAAAATCAAAGTAAAATAAATTACTAAATAATAATGTTTTTGATGTTTTGCTTCTTTTTATAAGTATATTTTTATTGTTCTTAAAAGTAAATTTTTTAAATTATATTTGTCTTCCTCATATTATATTTTGTAATTTATAATTATATAAAAATAAACAAAACCTAAAATTATTCAAAGTCCAAGTAAAATTTATTACTAAATAATAATTATTGTTTTTTAGTTTTTGAATTTTTTATAAGCTTATATATTTTTTTGATGAAAAATAAATTATTTAAATTATATTTGTAGCACTCATAATTTATTTTGTCATTAATATTTTAATAAATTATTTAAATTATATTTTAGGTTTTAGTTTAAAGGTTTAAGTATTTAAAGGCTTTTGTGTTTAGGAGTTTAGATGTTTAAGGGTTTAGGCATTTAGTGGTTTATAAGTTTTATTTAAACAATGATATAGCAAAAAATTTATTTTTATTATTTTTTATAATTTTTGAAGATTATATCCTTTGAAAATAAAATAATTTTTAAATTTTTTTTAAATGTAAATATAATATTTATTTATAATAATCTTCATAATTATAATTCATTTAAATTCAATATAAATAATTATATTGCTAGATATTGTAATTATGATCAAAATATAAATTAATAAACTATTATTAATAAAATTGTTATTATTGAAAAAGTATTTTCAAAATCTAAATTTATTCAAATCAAAGTAAAATATATTACTAAATAATAATTTTTTTTAATGTTTTCCTTTTTTTTATAAGTTTATATTTTTGTTATTAAAAAAATATAATTTAAATTATATTTGTCTTTCTCATAATTTATTTTGTAATTTATAATTCTAAAATAATAAACTACTAAATAATTAAAATGAATATTTAAAATTATAATGAATACAAATATTAGTGAGATTTATTATTTATTATTCAGGATATATCGGTTTAATGGTTTAAGTATTTTGGTGTTTTATGGTTTAGGAGTATAGTGATTTAATTGTTTAGACCTTTAGTGATTTATAGTTTTTATTTAAAGAATGAAAAAACAAAAAATTTAATTTTTTGATTTTTTTTTAATTTTTGAAGGTTGTAACCTTTGAAAATATAATAATTTTTAAATTTTTTTAAATGTGAATATAATATTTAGTTATAATAATCTTAATAATTATATATAATGTAAACTCAATATAAATAATTTTATTGATAGATATTATAATAATGATCAATAAATAAATTAATAAACTTGTATTTATAAGAATGATATAAATTAAAATTTAATTTTAAAATCTAAAATAATTCAAAATCAAAATAAGATATATTATTAAATAATAATTTTTTATTTTAAAAATTTTGCCTCTTTTTATGAGCATTTTTTATTTGATGAAAAATAAATTATTTAAATTATATATGTCGCACTAATAATTTATTTTGTAATTAATAGTTCTATAAAAATAAACTGATAAATAATTAAAATAAATATTTAAAATTATAATGAATACTAATAAAACTGAGATTTATGATTTATTATTTAGACTATACTAATTTAATGTTTTAAGTATTTATGGGCTTCGGGGTTTAGGAGTTTAGTCATTTTAGTATTTAGTCATTTAGTGGTTTATAGGTTTTATATAAAAAATAAAAAAACAAAAAATTTAATTTTGTTATTTTTTCTCATTTTTGAAGGTTATAACCTTTGAAAATATAATAATTTTTAAATTTTTTTTGAAAAGTGAATACAATATGAAGTTATTATAATCATAATAATTATATATCATATAAATTCAATATAAACTATTTTATTGATATTTATTATAATAATGATCATAAAAAAGTAATAACATATTATTAATAAGATAAATATTGTTTAAAATATATTTGCAAAACCTAAAATGACTCAAAATCAAAGTGAAATATTTTACTAAATATTAATTTTAAATTTTTAAAATTTTGTATCCATTTATAAGCCAATATATTTTTTGATGAAAAATAAATTATTTAAATTATATTTATCTCACTAAATAATTTTTTTTTAATTTATATTTCTATAAAATTAAATTAATAAATAATTAAAATGTATATTTAAAATTATAATGAATACTAATAAAAATGAGATTTATGATTTATTATTTAATTGTTTAAGTTTTTCGTGGTTTTGGGGTTAATATAGTTTATTGATTTATATGTTTACACATTTTCGTGTTTATAGGTTTTATTTAATCAATGAAATAACAAAAAATTTATTTTTATGAATTTTAATGATTTTCAAACGTTATGACCTTTAAAAATATAATAATTTTTTAATAGTTCTAAAATATGAATACAATACTTAGTTATAATGATCTTAATAATTATATTTGTTGTAGATTCAATATAAAAAATGTATTAATATATATTATTTTGATGATCAAAAAATAAATTAATAAACTATTATTAATAAGATAGATATTAATTAAAATATATTTGCAGAACCCAAAATAATTCAAAATCAATGTAAATTATATTACTAAATTAAATTTTAAATTTTTGAAATTTTGTTTATTTTTATAAGCTTATTTTTTTTCATTAAAAAATAATTTATTTAAATTATATCTGTTTCACTCATTATTTATTTTGTAATTAATATTTCTATAAAAATAAACTCAAAAATTATTAAAATGAATATTTAAAATTATAATGAATACAAATAAAAATTAGAATTATTATTTATTATTTAGGTTATATAGGTTTAATGGTAAAGTATTTAGGGGGTTTAGGGGTTTAGGAGTCTATAGATTTAAATGTTTAGGCATTTAGTGGTTTATAAGTTTTATTTAAATAATAAAATAATAAAAAATTATTTTTGTGATTTTTTATCATTTTTGAAGTTTATAACCTTTGAAAATATAATAATTTTTAATTTTTTTCAAATGTAATTATAATATTTAGTTATCATAACTTAATAATTATAAAACATTTTAATTGAATATAAGTAATTTTATTGTTCGATATTATAAAAATGATCAAATAATAAATTAATAAACTATTATTATGATCGCAATTAAAATATAATTACAAAACCTATATATAATGATTCAAAATCAAATTAAAATAAATTACTAAACAATGATTTTTTTTTAAAGTTTTACTTCTTTATATAAGCTTATTTTTTTTGAGTAAAAATAAATTTTTAAAATTATATTTGTCGCACTAATTATTTATTTTGTGATTGATATTTCAATAAAAAATAAACTAATAAATAATTAAAATGAATATTTAAAATTATAATGAATACAAATTAAAATGAGATTTATTATTTATTATATATGGTATACCTGTTTAATGGTTTGATTATTTAGGAGTTTTGTCGTTTAGGAGTTTAGCAATTTATGTTTTTAGGCATTTAGTGGTTTATAGGTTTTATTTATATAATAAAAATTTAAAATTATTTTTTTGATTTTTTCTAATTTTCAAAGGTTATAACCTTTGAAAATAAAAAAATTTTTAAAATTTTTTGAAATGTTAATACAATGTATATAAATTTATTAATCTTACAAATTATATATCATATAAATTCAATATAAATTATTTTAAAGATAGATATTATAATAATGATCAAAAATTAAATTAATATTCTATTATTAATAATATAAATATTAATTAAAATATATTTACATAACACAAAATGAT
This sequence comes from Sapria himalayana, assembly GCA_029783825.1. NCBI lineage: Eukaryota > Viridiplantae > Streptophyta > Magnoliopsida > Malpighiales > Rafflesiaceae > Sapria > Sapria himalayana. Next base: position 87,175 of record JAREIK010000702.1, on the reverse strand, counting down.
TCAAAATCAAATCAAAATATATTACTAAACAATAATATTTAATTTTTAAAATTTTACTTCTTTTTATAAGTTATATTTTTTTTATTAAAATAAATTATTTAAATAATATTTGTCTCACTCGAAATTAATTTTGTAATTAATTTTTCTAAAAAATTAAACTATAAATTGTTAAAATGAATATTTAAAATTATAATAAATAGAAATAAAAATAAGATTTATTATTTATTAAGTATTATATACCTGTTAAAAGGTTTATGTATTTAGGGGTTTCGAGATTTATAAGCTTACTTATTTAAGTAAGTAAGCATTTAATGATATATAGGTTTTATTTAAAAAATGAAATAACAAAAAATTTATTTTTATTATTTTTTCTCATTTTTTAAGGTTATAACATTTGAAAATATAATAATTTTTAAATTTTTTTTAAAAGTGAAGATAATATTTAGTTATAATAATCATTATATTTATATATCATATAAATTCAATATATCCAATTTTATAGATAAATATTCTAATAACGTTCAAAAAATAAATAAATAATCAATTATTAATAAGATAATTATTAATTAAAATATAATTACAATATAATTACAAAACCTAAAATAATTCAAAAGCAAAGCAAAATATATTACAATATAATTGTTTTTTGTTTTGATTTTTTTTTATTTTAAAAAATTTATTTATATTTTTTGATTAAAAATAATTTATATAAATTATATTTGTCTAACTCATAATTTATTTTTTATTAATATTTATATAAAAATAAAAAAATAAATAATTAAAATGAATATTTAAAATTATAATTAAAAAAATGAGATTTATTAATTATTATTTAATGTATAGAAGTTTAATTTTAATTATATGTCTCAATAATAATTTATTTTATAATTAATATTTCTATAAAAATAAACTGATAAATAATTAAAATAAAAATTTTAAATTATACTGAATAATAATTAAAATGAGATTTATGATTTATTATTAATGTATACCAGTTTAATGGTTTTAGTATTTAGATGTTTTGTCATTTGAAAATTTAGCGATTTATGTTTTTAGGCATTTAGTGGTTTATAGGTTTTATTTAAACAAAAAAATAATAAACAAATTTTTATAATTTTTTCTGATTTTCATAGGTTATAACCTTTGAAAATATAATAATATTTAAATTTTTTTAAATGTAAATATAATATTTTGGTTATAATAATATTAATAATTATATATCATATAAATCTAATTTAAACAATTTTATTGATAGATATTATAATAATGATCAAAAATTAAATTAATAAACTATTAATAAATAGATAGAAATTAATTAAAAAATATTTAGAAAACTCAAATTGATTCAAAATTAAAGTAAAATATATTACTAGATAATATTTTTAAATTTTTAAATTTTTACTTTTTTTATATGCATATATATATATTATTTCAATAAAAATAAATTATTTAAATTATATTTGTCACACTCATAATTTATTTTGTAATAAATTTTTAAATAAAAATAAACTAATAAATAATTAAAATGAATATTTAAAATTATAATAAATAGAAATAAAAATTAGATTTATTATTTATTATGTATTATATATCGGTTTAATGGTTACTGTATTTATGCATTAAGGGTTCTAGGAGTTTACTTATTTAATTGTTTATGCATTTAGTAGTTTATAGGTTTTATTTAAAAAATAAAAAAACAAAAAATTTATTTTTATTATTTTTTGATATTTTCAAAGGTGAATTTTTAATTTTAAAATTTAGTAGTTTATAGGTTCTAGGAGTTTACTTAGAAAATATAATAATTTTTAAATTTTTTTCAAAAGTGAATTCAATATTTTGTTATAATAATCATTATATTTATATATCATATAAATTCAATATAAACTATTTTATTGATAAATATTCTAATAATGATCAAAAATTAATTAATAATCTATTATTAATAAGATAGATATCAATTATAATATAAGTACAAAACCTAAAATGATTCAGATGCAAAGCAAAATATATTACTATATAATAATTTTTTGTTTTGAATTTTTTTTTCTTTTAAAAAGTTTATCTATATTATTTTGATGAAAAATAATTTATATAAATTATATTTGTGTAACTCATAATTTATTTTGTAATTAATATTTAGATAAAATTAAACAAATAAATAATTAAATTTGAATATTTAAAATTAATATGAAAAAAAAATGAGATTTATTCTTTATTATTTAGGATATACCAGTTTAATTTAACTTAGATCTGTCTCACTAATAATTTATTTTGTAATTAATATTTCTATAATAATAAACTGATAAATAAATAAAATAAAAATTTAAATTATAATGAAGAATTAAAATAATTTATTTTGTTCTTCTCTCAACTCTATAATGACTTCTAAAGCTCTATCCAAAATAATAGAAGCTTTTACTTTATCGAAATTATGTCTAATCATATTTGATGTTGAATCACTAGGCTATCAAAGGTAAGTTGACTCATGTACGCTAACAGACTAAACCAAAGTTGTACCCCTATGTGTTGAAATAGCTAGTTGTTTAGGATGCTATTTATATTGATTAATGTAATTTCTTCTAAAATATCTCTCATGCACACACTCAAAGCAATTTCTTTAAAACATAGTTCATCTCTAAAAAAATAACCACCTTGTAGCCAATAGAACAAACTAGCACCAGGGTGGTTTGAGCAGGGCAAGAAGTATGGGGTCTTTTTCAATCAAGAATCAAAAAATTTATTTTATTGGCATGTCTAAGCCTTTTTTTTATATCCTCATGGATATGAAAAGTATCATTTCTTTCTTTTTATATAAAATGAGTTATGTATACAAGCTCACAATACCCAAAAAGCTATAAATGAATCGTATTCAAATGTATAAAATGTTTTAATCATTGCTCAATATATTAGTCTTGCATATTGACTCTTGAGGTCACAAATCAAAGGAAAAAGCCATAGTGATATTTCCAATCCCAAGAATTTTAGCTATAGAAAGTTATAAAGAGTAGTACTCGAGCTTTAACTATTTCTAGGGTCATGACTTTTGCTCTTAAGGAATGTCCAAACTTACAATCATTCCTAGAGCAATGACTTTGCAATATAAAGATAAAATGCACAAGCTATGGTCATATCAAATACTGTGACCCAGTATTATAGTGATTAAATATGTATTCATGATCATTCTTAGTGCCATAACAATATGTTCAACAGAGAGACACAAGTAATGGCATATTCTCATCGATATGATTTTGTGTTCTAGAGACAAAATACACAATCATGACCATTGCTAATGCAACAATAATCTAAAGCAAGAAAGTGACTGAATCCATAACTCACCCCTTGAGTCATGACTTTGTGTTACATATACAAAAAGATAAATCTGTGACATTCCTAAAAGTTGTGAATTTCTATTTAAATTTAACACTTAGTCATTTGATTATAAAAGTGCAAAACATGAGATTTAGGATTTAGGGTTTATGGAGTAGAGTTATAGTTTATGGTTTAAGGTTTAGGATTTAAACTTTAGGGTTTATGTTTTTTTTTGTTTTTTTTGGAAAATACACACTTTATTTATCATTTAGGCACACAACTTAAAAGAGACTAAAAAGCTGACTAATTTAGACATGCCCACCAAATCCTATGCACCTTAATGATTCTATGCATAAAATACATAAAAAAACATAATGCCTAATAATTCCAAGCGTACGAATATAACTAAAATCACCTGGCATCCCCGGACATCAGAGTTGGCATTGAGTCATTATGCGCACTGCGTCCTTTCCATTCGGATTTGTCCAAGCCTTTTGGAGGAACCTAAATGATGCACCATATTAAAACTATGCAAATAGAAGATTGTGCATGTGTGTGACATGCAGCATCAAGTGTTTTCCTATGTCATTGCTATGCAATGGAATACATGTAAAACTGAATACCCATAAATCCACAAGTTCATATCTATGGCACTTTGTCAATTCATTCTCACCTCTGAATTCCACATTCTTTTGCTCCAATGATGCTCAAAAGAGTATCTCTTGGGTTAGAATGATTCCTCCTCGAGCTCCAAGAAGTGGCTGTATGTTGCACCGACAAAATATCAAAAAATATGCATGCATCGGTGTGCATGTGTGATGAGGTCCATCTCATAGTCTAATTATCTACGCGTACAACCAAGCTAGAATACAAGTAAAATTACAAAATGCTATAAAGATGGGTCTTCTGCTCCTTGGAGTGTAGCATCGCCTAATGTGTATTAACAAAATGCATTAGTAGGCTCCACTTAGAGATACTCATGGTTCCAGTTGCCCTCATTGCATGCTACATAGAGAACCGACAAGATTGTGTGTGTGTGTGTATGTCATGATCCATCTCTACAAGTACATGGTGCATACAAAGTCCATAATACAAATAAGAATACAAACATAAACTACAAGTTTTAATCTTTCGCTCCCGTGTGGCTGGTCTGGACTCCATTTCTTACTGGCCCTGCTTGGTGATGCTTCGGATTTTGTCGGCTCTCCAATTAATCATGGATTACCCGCTACTCCTATTGGGCGACGGTTGGGTGGCCCTCTATGCTGCCTGATAGGGCTAGTGGGACCCATTCCTAGCTACTCCTGGGTTTACTACCGACCACTTTGCTCGGTCTTGTCTCTTGTTTGAATGTTATCATCCCGGCTTGCTAGCGGGACCCTCTCTAAGCTGGTGGCCCATAATTCTGGCTGCTTCCAGGACTTGCTGGCCCCTCTAAATGTCACACCAAAATAGACAAGAATATGCGCACGTGTGTATAGAGGTGTCAAACGGGCCGGCCCGGCACGACATGGCCCATTTTTTCCCAGCACGATCGTTCTACTGTTCCGTGCCGTGCCCGGCACGGCACGGTTTGAATATAGGCGGGTCCGGCACTGCCCGTAGGCACGGCGTGCCGTGCCGTGCCGGGCCCGCTCGGGCCCGGCCTGGCCATACAGCCATAGACTGACTGGCTGAGCCGTTGATGGTGTGAGAGAGGTAGGGCCGGGAAGGTGGGCGCGGGATCGGGAAGGGACGGGTGACGGGTCACGAGAGGAGAGGCCAGGCAGAATTCTGATTCTCTGAATTCTGAAATCAGAATATTGTATTTTTTTTTTAATTTATATAGTGTAAATTATATTTCTTAATTTTAAGTTAAGTATAGTGTCATAGTTACTGTAGTCTACTCTCTATACTATGTAGTGTAGAGTATTAATTATTAAATATAATTTTTTTTAAAAATGTTAAAAATTAAAATTTAAAAAAAAACAAATTTTAGAAAATTATTTTTTTTATCACAATCAACTAAGTATAGCTTTATTTATATTTATAATTTATTAATTATAAATTAATGTTATTAATTTTTAAAATAAAATTTAAATCGTAAAAAAATTAAATCAATACATTATGTTAGGAAAAATTAAAATTAAAAAAAAAATTAAACTACAGAAATGAAAAATTATCAATCATGCATTTGAAACCGATGGTCCGAACAAAACAAGTATAAGTTTCAACACAAGCACAACGTACAGACAAAGCGTATAAATTCAATGAATAAAAAAACATCGAAAAAAAACAGCAGATCAGCATCAATCGTCAAGCGGCATATCATGAGAATCATCAGCCGCAACATCAAGATCAGTATCATATGGATCAGCATCATCGGCAATCAGCTCCTTCGCTATCATAGTGGATGTGGATACGACTGCAGTGTCTGTCACAGTCCCAGCTTCAGCACGATCATGGATGCTAAACCTCGATTCCTCCCAATCCTTCAAACATGCCAATGCCTCAACCATATCTGGACGTAATCTCGATCTCCTATCCGAAATCACGTTCACTACAACAGAAAAAGCAGACTCCGATGCTACGCTCGACACCGGAGGAGTCAGTAGATCCCGTGCCATCCTAGATAGCACGGGATAGGTGGACTCATATGATTTCCACCACTGTAATAAATCAAGATTCTTATTATCAGAATGTGATAGGATTGAGCAGTAATCAGTATCTAAGTACCGAGACAGCTCACTCCTATGTGATGGTCCACCCCTACGTTTCTCCCTCGCTAGGTTAATGGAATAATCATCATCTCCGAACAAGGTATCAATGTCCGTAATCACAATCTCACCACCATTGGCACAATCCACCGGGCTAAGGACACAGGATCAGCCATGGATTAAGAGTTAAGTCTCATCGAGTGACAGCCCATGGATCTGGATTTATTTTTTAAAAAAATAGCCACGTAAATCAGATCTCAGTTACATGACCAATTACAATTAGTCAGGTAAATAAGAGTTGACTTACACCACAATAGGGTCAGATGACCCTGCTCCCATGACTCATCACCCTTAAAACAGAGGACCAACTCCGCAACCAGCCCATGGCATAGCTCGACTAGTGCCATGTCATACCACGAAGGCACAGCCACATGGTAGATCACATGCTATGCAGCTGCAAGCACATGGTCGTTACAGGCAGCAAGGCACTACCTGATCGGCCACTGCCAGCAAGGCAATTAGTCCGTGTCAATCTTACCTCCCACATGATAGCTCGACTGGGCCGCCAAATTTAAGGTCGAGTTAGTCCAACACACCCAATTTACATTTTCGCCCTTCAAAAAACTCTTACAATATGCTGCTAGATTGGGACACACACATGTGAGACAAAAGATAGTCAAGAATATAAAAGAAGATTGAAAAAACAAAATTTTAATTAAAATTAAGAAATAAATTATATTTTGTAATTCCTCCTCTTCCACGCAGAATTTTTATTAGCCTTGAAGCCCAAAGACGGGACCCCTCTACCCTTTACACGCCTTCATTCCCCACCACCATTATTATTATTATTATTATTATTATTATTATTATTATTATTATCATCGCTATATTCTTCTTCTTCGTCTAGCCCGTGCTTCTTCCTGTGTGGCTTGACAGAGCTCTTGGAGATGAAAGAAATCTTTCTGGAACCACCATCCCCGAACTTAATGGTGTCGGGGCAGCACGAAGCATATTCTATGGAGGATCATCATCAGCAAGAGCAGCGATCCTCTCTTCCAAAGTAAGAGCATCCTCTTTTACAAGTGATATGCTGTTCCAGAATGCTTCTGCGTGCCTCTCGTCCTTCACTTCGTATAAACTAGATGACATCAAAAACAAACATCAGCACCACAGAGTAGAGACCGTGACCCAGCCAGAGGCTTGCCGACACGAGACGTTGGGCTGGGGCATGCTAACCCACGCTGCCATGAAAGACTGACTTACACAGGAACCCGTGGCATCTATTTTTTGAAACCATCTCCGGCAGTTTGATCCATGGAGGAGGCATCAGAGTCGCTCGCCGTTGGCCCTCATTCATCACCGGCTCAAAATGCTCTTCTAACAAAGAGGTCTGTTTCTTGGGCCCTCCCGGATGCAGATCCAGACCTGTTTCTTGGGCACTCACATGCGCACGCACGCACGCACATACGCATGCACGCACGCACAGAACATTTAAAGAGTAGTTGTGGCAGAGAAAAGCAAACTCCGTCTCCGTGAGGAGAAGCACAATTTTTTGTGAGGAAAACATACTGTGATACGAGAGGCCCGCACTTGTTCCATCTTCTTTTTTTTTCTGCTCCTCAACATATGTTTCATATGAAAAGGATCGGCCCACTGCTTACACTGCATCAAGAGATATAGACATACATGAATATGTAAGCATCTATCTTTTTTATAATCTTTTTTATTTTATCCCCTTCCTGCCCCTCCACCCATCCCTATTATCAGTCAGTAAAGTATAGGGCCCATAAGTACCCCATATATGGGCCTCGAGGCTCCATATAAGGACCCCATCCAGGCGGTATGAATAGGGTTGGAGCAAGCAAAGTATCCAATGTGGCACCAACATGACAGCTACAATGGATGGACACCAACAATGGCGGTGCATGAGGTGATAGGCAAGCTCACACACCTAATAAAAAACCTAAAGTCACGTATATGAACGTCACAAATTTGAAATTATTTTAACATAAATAATAATCTAAAAAATCAGGAATTTTTTTAAAAAAGTTGACAAAATATTGACATCATAAAAAAAATTATAGTTTCAAAATTAATAATAGAACAGAAGCCACCTCTCATAATGTAGAAGAAACAGTGGGGGACCCCTCTCATAGGGAGCTTAGCTGGTGAAGACTCTTGGCAATGACCAGGAGGTCACGAGTTCAAGTCTTGCCGGTGGGGGGGTACTCGGGATATTACTTACCTGCTCTGTTCTCTGGGAGCCCAAGGGGACGTAAGGGGCCACGTAAGTGGGCCCTGTAGTCCTTGGTGTTCAAAAAGAAGAAGAAGAAGAAGAAATAGGGTGAGGGGCTAACCTTCACATACAACCGGTGGTCAATGAAAAATCCATGCATGGAAGGCTTCAAGAGATCGATGCCGATCAATTTAGTCAAGTTCAATTTCTCAATATCGTCCCTCGTTAAGAATTTGTAATTATCATATATGGCTGTTTTTGCATTCTCTTCCAGCTCTTCCTGCAAGGTCGAATTGTAATTATCATAAAAGATAAGGGCCATTTGTGTCAACCAGCACAAAAAGAGAGAGAGAGAGAGAGAGAGAGAGAGCAGATGCACACAGTTGTTTTCTCAAAGTAAGAACACCACTTAGGAGCTGGGCCGGGCCCAAGGAAGGCAGAAAGTAGGATAGAACCAGGCTGCTCTCCTGGGCCAGAAAGATCAAGCAACTCCCAGCAAAAACACAGACATCATTTATCATCTGGCCCGAGGGCTCGATGCTAGTCATGCCATCACCCTGCACCACAGAAAAATCATGAGGCACCCCCCGCAAAAAAAGCACTAGAGAAATCATCTTTACCGTCTCTGGATCCCATATTCTTATAACATGCTTGTCAGAAGTGATTAGCTTACGTTCACAATTAAGAGTTTGATGCCACTTGATATCCAATATCGGGCTGCCATACCTGCACGAAAACTTCAATTAAAAAAAGAAGAAACAAAAAAAAAGTGAAGGGCAACTTGGGAATTGTTGTCTAATAAATAAACTTACATGTGATCTTTGACTGTAACGGGCAATGATGATCGTAGATCATAAAGCAACACCTGCAAATGATTCAAATTAGCTTTCGTAAAGCATCAATCTTTTTTCAATTACATTACGCACGGATGCATGAAGCGTAGCATGGCAGGCTGGGTCTCACAAGGGTGCTGATGTGAGGCTGCCACACAGGCAGCTTCCCTGTGCGAATGAGTAGGCCCGTGACAAGCAAGCCCTTGATTCGAGACTCATCAGACACAACTTTTATAAATTTCAAAAATAAAATTGTCAAAATATTAACCTCTCTCAGACCTGGCACTAAGCCACGTGCACCGAATTTGAGTAAAAAATGTGTGAAAATGCTCCAACAGGAGAGTGCAAGTGGACTAAAGGTGAAGCAACTTCAAAGTTCTAGCATGCCGGTCCTATTGAGCCCGGGGAGTTATCGCTAGTATGGGACTCGACTGTGAAGAAGGGTATTGGTCTATCATGCACGGACTAATCATGAGCTAGGGCCACTTTCACGATGAGCCCAGGCTTGGGCGAAACCAATCAGGATAGGTGTAGTGAAGTATAGCATGGCAGGTTGGGTTCGACAAGGTGTTGATGTGGGTCCGCCGAACTGGTAGCTTTCCTGGGCGAATGAGTAGGCCAATGAAAACCAAGCCTCTATTTCGGGGCACACCAAATACAACATTTCTCACTTTCAGGAGTAAAGATGTAGAGATATTAACTTCTCCCAAATCTTGCACTTAGCCTCATGCATTGGGTGCATGACTTTTTTATATTGACACCAATGATTAAAATATCGGTTTCTACGAAAATATTGGTACATTAATTTTACGTAAAGGTGTCAAACGGAATGTGCCGGGCTAGCCCGTCACTTTTTTTTTCAGGCCCGACTGCATTTTCAAGCCGAGACAGGCACTGTTTTTGTGGGGTTCGGCCCGGCACGGGCCTACGGCACGATCCGCCGGGTTTGGCCCGGTGGGCCGACCCCTAAATTAAAAAAAATTAGGGTTTCGGCTCATCCAAAACTCTAAATTTAAAAAAAATTAGGAATTCACGCTCCCGAAACCCTAATTTAAAAAATAAATTAGAATTTCGAAGCGCCAGAAACCCTAATTTTAAAAAAATTCTGATTTGGTCACGATACCGTGCTAACGAGCCACGGTACCATGCCGGGCCAGGCATAGCACGAGGCGCGGTTGGCCTCGGCACGGCACGACACGATTGTGTCGTGATCGGGCATAGCACGAGCCCGAGCACGTAAAATTTTCTTGCCGGGCCGGCCCTGGCACTGCCGAACCGTGTCGTGCCTCGTGCAGGGCCGGCCCGGCCCGGTTGACACCTCTAATTTTACGAATATATCGGATATATCGAAGATATATCGGTGAGTATTTATAATTAAGCATCAATCAAGAATAGATATATCGGTATTAATAGATATATCGATAATTAGAATTTATGGATATATCGGAAATTTATGGATATATCAAATGTTGCAATTTTCAATCTAAGAACAACTAATACGACACATGAAGCTTCTCAGGTGTTTTTTTTTTGACATTTCTCATTTTCCAAGTACTCACATTAATGCGATGAACACTAAACCTTTCCAGCATTGCTCCCAACTACCATGAGAAAGCCTCCGTCATCCTCAAATTCCAAGGAAGTCACCTGCTTCAGAACAGAGAGGATTAAATACATCAGAAGAAGAGGAATTCTTATGTCGCCAAAGCCTATATAAATGAAATTGACACATTCTCGCTCAGCGACCTATCATCTGTGACAAGGCAGCAGATTTTGTTCCGGCAGAAGAAGCAAAAATTAACCTCATCGGTATCAGCATCATTGATTCTTCCAACTGAAGATCTTGTTCTCGTATCCAAACATTCCATTGCACCATCTTCACCGCCACATGCTACAAGGCCATGAAGCTTGCTGAAATTTTTTTAAAAAGATAATTATGGCCATTTTATCATCATAGTAATTGTCGAGGTGTCAAACGGGTCGGGCCGTGTCGGCCGGCCCATTTTTTTAGCACGAGCGTGCCTTCGTGCCGGGCTAGGCACGGTTTAAAAAAGCGGGCCCGGCACGGCCCCCTCGGGCTTGGCCTGGCCGTACGGTTCGGGCATCGTGGGACCGCGGGTATGGTCCAACCAGACCCGATCTTCGGTGTTTTGTGCGGGAGGGGCGATCGTGGGGTCGGGCTCGGGGGACGCCCGACACGGGACGAACCCGTGCCGGTGTAACGTGCCATGGGCCGAACCATGCTGGGTCAGGCACGGCACGACTCGTGCCTGACCCGGGCACGGCACGGGACGTGGGCACGATATTTTTTCGTGCCGGGCGGCCCAGGCACGGCTGAACCGTCCGCGCCCGTGCCGGGCCGGCCCGGCCCGGTTGACACCTATAAGTAATTGTGCACCGACAATTGCATGCACCGAGCCACCCATCGGATCAGATCACCACTAAGAAAAGAGAATAAATGTAGAAAAAAAAATTGATAGCAAACCTGCGAGAAACTACATTGAGTGCTGGGGATTGCGTGTTGAGGGGGGAGAGGAATCTTCCCTGCACGAAACCACGAGCATGTACAAGAGCAACAATCATACAATTCAAATTCACAAGTCATTCCATAATATATAATGCAAGTATAGTGTTTTCATAAAATTTAAAAGTTGTGTTTACCAAATTTTCTAATTTTTATTTTCATTGAAAATAGTTTTTGGGGAACACGATTTTTCGTTTTTTCAATTTTATAAAACAAATTTTAATAAGTAATTAGAAAATACTTATTTTATTCCTGAAAATTAAAAAATTATTCATCTCTAAAAAAAGGGTTAGATAAAATGGGATTTACATCACAAATAATCAACATGAAGAAGTTTTAACTTGAACAAAGTTCAAGCCCCAATGTGGGGAAGAAAAACCAAGCCCATATGTCAACTTGAATGCCAATTTAGTTATTCAAGTGTTTTCTAATGCTTTGAAAAACAAAAAATGATAAAAATAATTCTAAAAAAGAAAAAAGATAAAATTATTTAGGTAGCCCACGAATAGGTGCTCTCATCATAAAAGTAAAATAACAAAAAAAATATAAAAAAAAATAAAAGCTATAATATACTCCTTTAAGTTTGCAGGTAAATTTCTATAATACTAATTTAAAGAAAAAATAAATAAATAAATAAATAAATCGAAAATATCATCTACTTATATAAACAACAACATAGTATCTCATCCGAATTTTTATAGTAAAATAAAAAATAAATTATGATATACTTATACAAACAAAATCAAGTAAACATGACTACAAAAAAAATAGCAAATTAAGCTCTCAGAGATAGTTTTAAGTCATATAATATATTCTACAATATACAAAATAGATATGAGCACTTTATCTCATCACAAAAATCAAGTGAAAGCTTTATTAGTACTCCCTCATCAAGAATGGCGAGAGAAAAAATATTTTCCATATATAATCCTAAAAATATATCATCAATTAGCAAGAAACTGACAATGACATGAGTATTCAAGTTGAGATCATTTTAACTGCTAGAGAAAAAGAATCTTAATTATCAACCTTAAAAATTTGGATAAATTCTCTCACACAATTTTAATTTCATGCAATCTCACTTACTATCAATACTAACTTCGCTAAGAACTCCACTTATAACTAAAAATAGACGTTCCTGAAAATTATGATACTAGTTCACAAATTCGATTAGAGTCGAACATATTTATGTCCTTCACCATATTCTAATATCATTCTGGTTGAAATAATATCTCAGAAAAATACTTTGGGAATCCTGATACTAACATGAGAAAATAATAAAAAATACAAAAACATATAAAAAGATACAAGTAAAACAAAACATAAAAATAATGTTGCAAGTACAAAATTATTTATTAGGAAGCATGATCAGAAACTCAAGATAAAAAGAATCGATTATAAGATATTCTGACTTCTCAGGAAACTTTGCTTTATTCTATACAAGCAGCACAACTTCTCTCCTCTTTCTCCTAATATCAACACATAAACTTGAATGATTTAATCTTTCAGTTTTTAACGATTAAAAATGAGTCATTCTTCACAAAATTAATTTGCTCGATATTTGGTAGCAGATGTGATAAGTCATGAAATGAATCATCAAATTGTAATTCATTAAATTTATATAAAAATAAAACTACCACTCTCTTCTAATTGGATATCTAACAAAGACTCTAAAAACGCACCCAAAAAAAAAAGATATTTATTTGTAGCGTATGAATCCTTATATGGGCAGCCCACGGCACAATTTGGGCATCGAGATGACAAATGAGCATGGCACAATCCACCTTTTCCAGCCTCATAGGCAGCAGGTGGACCATCCTATCAGACATGACCAAGCTTGTAGAGGTGCGCCGTGAAGTATCAGCCCACATTTGGGCGGGCTGGACCATGGACAGGATCGAGGCACCTAATTTTTTTGAATGAAAGAATTACTCTAAAAAACTTTCAAACTTCAACTGAAAAGCTTTTTCTAAGATAAGAAATGACTACAAAAAAATATTTAGTTGATATGATAGTTAAAACATATGAGTTAACTATATATCTCATAAAACATCACGAAAAATCTTCTATTGAAGAAGTCTACTATTAGCCTCAATTAAATAAAGATTCCAATATTTTGGAATCTCATTTTAAAGAGATAAGCTCATACGTGAAATTTGATAAATAATCTAATAGTCATACATGTACTCTAAATCATTGGTATTCATTAAAAATTTATATTTTTATTAAATTAATTCTAGATTCTTTGCAGAAAATAATTTTAAATATATATATATATATATATATATATATATATAATTTATTTCAAAAAAAATAAAATGTATAATTTTCAAAAAATAATAATAAAATATCTCAGGTTATATATAATTTCAATCATAGTAGGTCCCCGGTCAAATCTAATAATATGTCAAGATATACTTTCTTATTTGACATACTTCATAATTTAACAGTAACATATTTATGATACTACAATTGAAAATTATCATTTGTAAACATAAAATAAACAAAAAAGAAATAATATATAAATTATTTTACTCAATCTAAAATCAAGTCTATCTTTAAATATTTAATTCCTACCAAATAATATCAATAAAAAAAATATTAAAATCAAATTATTTAACATGACAACTCACAAAATAAATTATTCAAATTTGTATTAATAAAATATAAAGTTAAATATTATTACTACTATAATACAATATTCAAAAAAACATATAAAAAATAATAAATAATAAGTAATTATATATATAATAATACATGCTAGAATCCCTAAATAAAATTGATAGTTGGTCAATAATTTATAGTATTCCAAATCTCTCTTCTTTGAAAATAACTTCTATTTATTCTTTCTGACATGATCACTTTTTATGCAATGTGTACCAAGAATCTCTTGCACATGCTTCTATCATGATCGGAACTCACCCTATCTCATAGGCAAGTAGCATGCGATATCTCTTTACAACACGGTTTGCCACCTCATTCATACATGATTGACTTGCCTAATAATACAAATAGTAAGATATAAACATTCAAAATATGATTATGAAACCCCACAAAACTATTAGGTAAAAAATATCACAATACAATGCAAAAAAAATTACACTATATTGCTCCAATAGTCATATTCACCTCTGCTAGAAATACTACCAAAACTAAGCAGTTAGCTATGTGAAATTGGTAAAGTGAGTAATAATCTATTCCACATATCTACACTTCTCTAATTTCAATACCATCGGCTAACAAACCATATTATATATCTGAGTGATTTGGGATAAATATAAAGATACTACAAATTTTAATAACATATAGTACATTGTGAAACACATGAAAATTAAAAATATTTATGTATCGTTACATTATCTTAAAATAATTAATAATCAAGAATCAGAGACTAATTAGATCTCTTTTGGCTCATCACTAAGAGGGAGTAATTTGCTAGAGGTGTCAAATGATTTTAGGCCACTCAACTGGGCTACCGTGGCGGGCTATGCACGGCACGGTACAGTAAACATGATGTGCCTGGCCCGGCACAGGACCCTCAGTCCAAAAACTACCGGGTCCGACCTGGTTCGGGTCGGACAAAACTCTAATTATTTAAAAAAAATTAGGATTTCGGTAGGTGCGCCATCGCGCTGCCGCGCATCTTCACCCTTTCGGGGCTCGGCGAGCCTTGCCTCTCCAGCATCGGCTTAGTCCTAGTAGGTAAATAAATATCACAACTGCAAGTGCATTACACTGCATCACACTACCACGCCATGCTGCAACACACTGCACACAATCAGACACTATGCATGCCACGTCACATGAGACTGCAAGTGTAGTAGAACATTATCCCAAAAACTTCAACACTGTTAGCCACAGACACACACATTGTGGACCCTATCACCATACTATAACTCTAACATGCAGCACACCATCCAAGTCATGCCAACATGCAACACCATGCAGCCATGTCAATGCACTGCACCACACATTGCATGCCATTCAACTCATGTTAACGAATTGTACCACATTGTCACATTAATGCACTGCACCACATTGTGCACCATCCACATCACATTAACACATCGTTCGCGGGCATTATCATCCACGCGAACAAGGGCCCATATATCATTTTGCAATATCTCATTTTAGGGTGCACAAACCCTAACTATGATATTATGATAGAAGTAAACTAAATAAAATATGAATAATATTTTCCATACATGTCACCTAACTATGATATACATGAAATGAAGCAAAAAGTTGGTCAAACAGATCGTGCAGATGGCACGACTGATAGTCTCCCTGGCCTAGCTTGGCACAATTCCAGGCAGACACACACCTAATGTGCTAATTCATCTCGGGTCATGCAGGATCGTACCAGTTTTTTGGGCAGCACCACCACAACCACCAAACACCACCACCAAAAAAACTAGTTACCTAATTTTCTATGAGCATTGACTAGTTCCCAAGTCACGGTCATCATGCCAGTGGACAGTACCAACAAGCCAGGCATATGGGTGATGCCAGGTCAGGCACAAGACAAGGAAACCTCTGGCCTAACATGGCATGATTCGTGCTTTGGGCCAGCACGACTCAGGTCCAGGCACAGTTCTGAAGCATGCAATGCTGGGTCATGCACGACTCAGTCGGGCTATGCCTCGAGCTATGACCGGGCCATACATCCCACTTGACACCTCTTGTAAAACCAAAACTTGTAGTTATACAAACAAAGAAAAAAACATTGAGAGAGCCCATATATTGGGTGCTCCCATCATAAAATTAAAATAACAAAAAAAATAGAAAATCTAAATAAACTACAATTAAAAAAAATCAAACCAAACATCCAAAAAACTTAAAAATAATTGGGTTTAAGTACAAAGCAATAATTATTTTTATAATGGATAAATGGAACATGAACTAAGAGTTTTTTTTTTTGGTTATATTAATTCTTTAAATTTCTTGACTCAATCCTCATGTTTGTATTTCAAAGTAATCTTCACATCCTAATTATAAAATGCATATTTTTCTGATTCCCAGACATGTGGATAAGCCAGCCAACTAAAAAGCATCCACCATGTTCAATATTTCAATCGAAAATGAAGAAATATCGCTATTATTAAGAGACATGTACTATAAACAAGTGAGCGAGACGACAAACTTGTTCTAAATTTAGCCGAAAGAGGTCAGGAGATGAAGCAGCACAAAGCAAGTCACATGACCAACAATCATACGCAATGTCCCTCCCCATTCTGCAACAAGAGGAGCACATATAACTTCAATAAAAAAGTTGAGCAAGATGAAGACTGCCCACAATACCAATCAAGAAGAAATCTTTGAATTAATAGCCGTGTCTTAATTTCAAGCCAGTGCAATCGCCAATGCAAAATAGCAAGATCGATAAAGAAGCAACCTTGGGATACGTAAGTTGTAATGCTTTCCATATTTTGCATGCAGGCAAATAGATCGGTCAGCACATAAAAATGCAATCTTTGAGAGGTCATCCGTCAGTATCTACATGAACACTAAAATATTCCATGAAAAATACATAAGCATCAAAGGCTAGCTGAACTAGCTACACATTCTAGTCAGACAAAACATCACGTGGTGTAACTTGTACGTCGTTGCACATGCCTGGAAATTAAGTATCTCAGAGTCAAAATGCCTTTCAAATTTCATGGAAAACTGCCTTAGTTCGTACACTTTAACTCGGGGTGGGTATATTCCTGCATTATAACGATAATAATGATGAGGACAAGCAACAAGAGCACACAAACTAATTCAATCAAATCTACAAATTCAAATACCATAAGCAATGAGAAACTCTCCCTTGGGTGTTACTTTAATTTTGGTTGTGGTAGTTTCAAACCTCAGATCTTGAATCAGTTCCACTCTTTGCTGATGATCTAGCAAAAGAGAAAAGGATAGAATGAAGAAAAAGAAAGGGTACTTCAATAAATCAGTGTTCACAGCAACCCACATAGACAACAACAATGGAATGCAATCGTGAGCATGGCATGGACTAGCTCCAATGGGCAACTTAATCTGGCCCAAAATCCCAAACCCATTTGACCCAAGTGTAGTCCGGCTCGATTTTCTGTCAATCCTAGCTGGCAAATGGGGCAGGTTTTGGGCAGGACAACATGGCCCTGGATTACCAGCACTTGAGACATTGTAAACGTAATTCTATCACTCGTAGCCAAACCATTACAATTTCTAAATAAAAAAGAATACGTTTTGATATATATTGCTGAGAAATTGGAGTATCAATTTAAGGAGGATATGAGCAGATGTATAGTAGATATCTCAACAACATACACTGAAATATGTACCATGCACTATACTATATGTTTGTAACTACAATATACATCAAGAGAGCAATGCATATGATTGTTATGAGCCCATTTGTTTCATCCAAGAATTGATAGGTTAGAGTAGAATTGGGGGTATATCATTTTTAGAGATAACTGCAGCATGAAAAAATATGCAAAACACACACAATAGGTTATTAAGTATGATATTACTCTCAACAAATACTATTAAGATTTTAGTGAGTACCAATGTTATTCTTTTGCTATGACTCATTTTTAAAAAAACAAAAAAAAACATAAATCATGATGTTATGCCTATATTCATTATCATTTCTTCCTTACGTATATCCCTTCTCAGACCATCGATTAATAAAATGAATTACTCATCAACTATAATAGGACAAATTATTACAAAGTATGATATTACTATCATTGAGTTATCATATCTATCAACGAGTTCACATTAACCTGAGCCTGAATATAGTAAAAAATCTTGAATTGAGAAATCTCTTTCAAACCCAAATGATAGCATAAACAACAAATCTTCACTAGTACAAACTCATATTGAATCGGTATACAATAAAATTAATCACCCATAACTTAAAACTTATACAAGAAAAAAGAGATATATTCATCCTTTTCAAACTAGAGAGGAGCTTATCATTGAGCTAGATGATGCTACAACCAATCTCTCTGATATTGATCTTTCAATCACTCTTTGGAAGAAACCAATGACTTGCACTTACCATTCGATTTCACAAATTTATCATAGTTTTTCTTTATTTCTTATTTTATTTATTAATTACATCTATTGACAATACTAGAATACTCAATTCACAGTTTAAGACATTATTTTATTCAAAATAATATCAAACAATGATCAAAAAGATCTATCTTCTCCACTCTAATGTTACCTAAAAATAATATCATGACCATCAATAATGTCTATTATTGGTTATAGATATATGTTTATCATGAAGACAAATTCAAATTAAAAGATAAATCACATAAACTTGATTATTTAGCATTGACTCCAAGACACTTATTCACTAATGGTCAAGAAAATTTTAATGGATATTTTTATGTCACATATATTATCTCACATTTAAATGATACATCAACTAGATGTTAAGATTAAATTTCTTTATAATAACTTGAAAAATGAGATATATATAGAATAGCAACCTATGATACCAACAATACAATTAAAAATTATTTGCAAATTACAAAAAAGTATTATATAGCCTAAAAGAATCATAGAAAACCTATTTTAAAAAAATTTACAAATAATTACCTTATTTGAATTATATAAATATATTATTATTTTTTCATTATTCTTCTCAATGAATTTTTATGAAATGATAATTTTAGTACTTATCTATATAAATAATATTCTAACTACAAAAAATAATAAGTTATAAAATAATCAACTTAATGAATACTTTCAATCATAATTTCGGCAAAAAAATATCTGAAAACTCAAATATTTTTTTGACATAAAAATAATTTATTATACAAAAAATATCATCTTGTCATATAGGATATATGCACATAATACTCTTTCAATAATTGATCTTTTAGATTATACTTCTCTATTGATCCAGAAATAAGAATCATAAAAAATATTAGCTATTTAATTATGATCAAATCATATATAACATATACAATTAATATAAGTAATTATTTTCTATATTATTTTATACATATGTATCTTGATGCAGCTATTCGCACACTTAGTAATGTGAAAAAATCTTCATAAATTGAGATTTGTTTCAAGAATCATAAATACTTCTAGTTCACCAAATATTTATATTCGAGTGTGACACTAATATGTGCTAATAGATGTACAACATGATTTTATAGTTTTCTTAGAATAACCTTACTAAAAAAAATAAGAAAAAAATAATTATACCAGAATCAAATATATTATTATATAATGATGTTTACTTATTAGATATTTTAAATATAAGATCTGCTCGATAAGATAACATATAATTTATCAACTATAAAATATATGATCCAACCTAAAATAATCAATATAAACCTAATTTACAAGTTGTTCACAAATAATGACCTCATTTAGGTTAATAGGAAATGTTACTAATATATATTTTTTCTTCCTGAAGTGTCCTGGTTACAAGATAATTTTAATATTTTTATACATAAAAAATATTCTAATTACAAGAGATAACAAGTTGAGCATCAATCAACTTAAAAAATACTTTCAACCATAATTTCACAAAAGAATCTTATAAGACTCGAATACTTTGTTAACATAAAAATAATTTATTTTATAAAAAATATCTTATTATCACACATGAGATATGTATTAAATACTCTTGTTAAAGTAGAGATTGATAATTTGAATTGTGCTTTAGCAGATACTCTTATTAATTAAATATTGACTTCACTCTTAATATGACATATCTAGTTAATTCTATTATATCTATAAAAATCAAAAAAAAATATTAATTATTCAGAAATGTTCAGATCAGTTAAACATATGTAGTCAATATAATTTATTATTTTCTATATTATGTCCAATATTTTTATCTTCATGTTGCTTTTTATATACTGAGATATATAAAGAAATATCTAAGATTTTAAAATCATAAACACTTATGATTGGATGAGCATTCAAATTCGAGTTGTGCATAATCATATACTGATAAAAAATCTATAATATGAATTTATAATTTTCTAAGAGACAATCTTATCTCCTAAAAAATAAATAAATTTATTTTAAGATTAAGTATAGAAAAAAAAATCAGAGTAATATAAATAATTACTTATGAAACATATGAACTAACCAACTACACCAACTAATATAAAACTAAACTCCAATTTATTTATTTTTCATTTCATAATTAACAAGAATCATTTAAAAAAATCTAAGATATCTTCTAATTAAAATCACTATGTTAGCACAAAATTAAATTATTGATAATTTTACAAAAAATTTAATAGAATTTTAACTTGCATTATATATATTTTATTATAAATAATCATTACTTCAAAATGAATGATCATCATTTATGTAAGATCTTTAACTTTCTCACTAAGATTTTTAATTTTCTCATATTTATAACCTTTGACCATCTTATAAGCCTAAAAATATCTAATCAAAGTCAAATATAATGATTCATATTTTTCTTCTCTTTATTTATCTCTCTTTCTTTATAATAGTTTGTTTATTTTAAAAAAAATTAAATATTATAACAAATGCACAAGGCTCCGATTTTAGCATGTGATTTATGAAAAGTCTCACCCCAAAATTCGGAATTATATTTAATGAGTCTCAAATTTAACACCTACTTTAATTGGTCGAAAATATTTTTCATCATAACAAAACATGATTTCCATCATATGCATGTAACACAATGACTTCTCAAATGAGCAATCATCCAAATATTATTCTCTCACAAATATATTTAACTTTAAAATTTTTATAAAATTTAGAGTATTAACATTTATATAATCACACACAAAATATAAACGTACCAAATATTTTTTTTCCAATTTAATATACCAAAATATCCATGCAATAGATAAGAAAAATGCAGATTAAATAAATTTTTGTTGTGGCACCTATTATTTTTCATTCATATGAATTTAGATGTTAAAAAACAAGATTCTCATTGCACGAGAGTACTACAATTAATTATAATGCTCATACTTCAAATCATTTTATAGTTTATATCACATGGAATTTTAAATTTTATTTATTTTTATTTAATCAATAGTTGAACATGATATTGAATTTTTGCATAGATCAACTAGGAATATCTACCACTTTTCTAATGCCATTAATATTATTTAGACTAAACCCAATGATAAAAATTTCCGATATATCTACCGATATATCTCCGAAACATCCATAAATTATAAGTATCGATATATCCGTCAATACCGATATATCTATCATTTATTAATGCTCATATACAAAAACATACCGATATATCTTCGAAATATCCTATATATCTGTAAAATCCAAGTACCGATATATCCGTGGAAACCGATAATTTAATCCTTGACTAAAACTAATCAAGTTTAAAGTTTGTTACCGTTTGTCTAACTATGATACAATTTTCACAATGACCAATATTTTTTTATGTGCTTCTTATCCTCTTCAATTAATACTAATTGCATGCATACTAAAGTGCACAACACAAGCATTAAATAAATTTCATCAAACAAAAAACATTAATCGATGAAGCATCTACTACTTATTAAGGATACAAATACAACAAATACATTCATTATACAAATTCCTAGTCACGTGATATTCCTTTGATAAGAACTCATCAACTAGTGACTCACAGTACCATGCTAAGATAGAGTCATTCACGAAGATTAATGAAATATCAACTCATATAAAAGTATCTCCTCGAATAACTCCATACCTTTGTCTTTTCGAAGGGCACGCTGCTTCTTCAAGGACATCAAGCTGGTGAGCGAGCGTTGATCCGAAGTAAGGGTGTATATCTTCACCCCATTTATAGATGAGAGTCTCATACCTCCTCTTCCTGCCATTTATGATGCTTAACCTTCAATTTAAGCACCTGATCCCGGGAAACTTAATTATATCAGATTACGTTGATGAAAACACCGAATTCATCTACCCCAAAGGTCCCGAACTGTCGAATAGATAGACAGTTCACTGCACCCAAAAGATTCCGGTACGATTGAAAGGTAATTTTGGTTAGCAATAAGTAAACCCTATTTTCGAAACGAGAATATACAAATTGATATAATTCAAAACTAAAACATTTGTATTTTGAAAATCCATTTTTTATTATTTTTGGTCGACCAAAATATAATTATTTGATTTTAAAAACATTATGTTACATCAAAGATAAATTAAAAACAAGTCATTAATTTTAATATTATATATATATATATATATATATATATATATATATATATATATATTAAAAGATATACATAACATTACATTATGACATTATACATCTATACATTATATATGTATATAACTTATAAATATATACAAAACATTATATATCTATATAATATTATTTGTACACATAATGTTATATATGTATATAACATTATTTTATATAACATACAAAATATTATATATTTATATGCATGACATTATATATGCATATACAAAGTCATATATGTATAATTTATAATGTTATATGCATACATAATCTTCTATATGGATATCACATTATAGATTTACGTGATTAGTATGACACTTGGGGCTCCAAATTTTTTTTAAAATTTTTGGAGCTCCAAATATTAAAAAAAAAGGTAATATAAATATTTGGGGGAATTGTATTTTGGAGCACTCCTCACAAAATAATTTAAAAAAACAATCTTAATTTTAATATTTGGAAAAAAAAATACACTACTAGCAGACTCCCAACACATTGAAATTTGATGCACTCGTCTCAAATACATTGATCCCAAAATACCCTTAATTAAATCCCTGGACATTTCACTAAATCCTAAACTAAATTTTGGTGCACTCTTAACTTAATTAATATTCTGTCGCACACTCCACTCCTCATTGGGCCCCCTGCGCCCCTCTTCAATGTAAGTTGCTCCTTCTCCCTCTATCCTCGCCCCTCGCCCCTCGCTCCTTCGTGGTGCTCGAGGAGCTCCACGAAGGAGCTAAGTGGAGCTCGTTGGAGTTCGAGGAGCTCCGTCGAGCTCAAGCGATCTCGAAGTGGAGCTCCACGAAGGAGCGAGGGGCGAGGAGCGAGGGGCGTAATGGGATCCCCACAATATTTTTAATAGTCGACATTCACAACGCTGATTTATGATTTTAAAAAATTAACAGCATGACAATGACCGCCGTTCACCATGACGACTTTGTCACGTTGTTTCTAGACGTACTAGTTTGGACGTATTTTTGAAATCCAACTTAATTTTTATATATATTTTTTTATAAAATTAGTTTCATACAAAAGTAGAAATCCTTCACATTTATAAAAAATAATTAAGTTTCTTAAAAACATTTTTAGAAAATAAATAATATAAATTATTTCTAAATAATAATTATTTTTAGTATGCTAACATATGAAAACTCAAAAATCTCATTCTTGTACTAAATAAGGATATAATTTTTTTATAAATTCAATTTTTCACATGTCATTCATATAAAATAAAAACCAATTTTTTATGGCATTTATATTGAGAAATACATTTGAGAAAAAAAAATTATTTTCAAAAATAATAATTTACAAAATAGTTTATATTTATATGACATTTGTATATAAATATTAGATATACAATGTGTGTGCATGTGCGTGTGTATTACATACATGTATATAGCATATAATATTTAGATATAATGTTTACATATTTTAATAAATATTATATATATATATAATGTTTATATATAAATGGTAAATAAATATAAATATTCTTTTCAAAATTTCATATACGCAAAAATGTATATCACATTTATATATAATTTGTGTATTTGCTTTTATTTGTATCTATTATGCATTTATATATAAATATTTTGTTATAAAAATAGAATTCGCATCAATAATTTTAAAAATATAAAGCTTAATTCTAAAATAATAAATTAAATAAGATAATAAATATAATACAAATTAAAGAGAATTAGATTTGTTATTATTTACAATGGAGAAAAAAAAAATTATAAAATAAAATTTAGAAATCTAAAATTGATTTGTTTAACCTGCAAATAAAGGTGTCAAACGGGCCGTGCTGGGCTGGCCCGACATGGTTTTAGTAGTCCAACCATGCTACCGTGCCTTGCTTGGCCCAGCATGGGTGTATGGAGGTCAGCTCGGCACTGGCCCACGGCATGAATCCGCCAGGTACAACCCGGTTTGTCCTGGTTCGGGTCGAGCAAATAACCCTAATTTAAAAAAAATTAGAGTTTCGTCGGCACGACGCCACGAATCTTCTTCACTTTCAGGGCTCAGCTTTTGCTGTTGGGGTGGTTTCTCGTCTCGTGCCGAGTTGCCATGCTAGCGTGCCACGATACCGTGCCAGATCAGGCACGGCACGAGTCCCGGTTGACCTCAGCATGGCACAGCATGGTTGGTACCGTGGACATGCACGATACGGAAAATTCCTGTGCCTGGCCGGCCCAGGCACTACCGAATCGTGCAGTGCCTCGTGCCTACAGCATATAAATTTCTTGTTCATGTTCTTCGTGAAGAAATATAATTTTGATATTAAACTACTCTAGATTTAAATCAAAAGTAGCAAACAAAAGTCATTACAACTCTAATATTTGTAAGATGAACCATTGAAGGATAAATTGTGCAGTGCCTCGTGCCTCGTGCCCTGCATCACCAAGCAAGGCCAGTAAGCAATGGAGTCCAGACCAGCCACACGGGAGCGAAAGATTCAAACTTGTAGTTTATGTTTGTATTCTTATTTGTATTATGGACTTTGTATGCACCATGTACTTGTAGAGATGGATCATGACATACTCACACACACAATCTTGTCGGTTCTCTATGTAGCATACAATGAGGGCAACTGGACCCATGAGTATCTCTAAGTGGAGCCTACTAATGCATTTTGTTAATACACATTAGGCGATGCTACACTCCAAGGAGCAGAAGACCCATCTTTATAGTATTTTGTAATTTTACTTGTATTCTAGCTTGGTTGTACGCGTAGATAATTAGACTATGAGATGGACCTCATCACACATGCACACCGATGCATGCATATTTTTTGATATTTTGTCGGTGCAACATACAGCTACTTCTTGGAGCTCGAGGAGGAAGCATTCTAACCCAAGAGATACTCTTTTGAGGATCATTGGAGAAAAAGAATGTGGAATTCAGAGGTGAGAATGAATTGACAAATGCCATAGATATGGACTTGTGGATTTATGGGTATTCAGTTTTACATGTATTCCATTGCATAGCAATGACATAGGCAAACACTTGATGCTGCATGTCACACACATGCACAATCTTCTATTTGCATAGTTTTATTATGGTGCATCATTCAGGTTCCTCCAAAAGGCTTGGACAAATCCGAATGGAAAGGACGCAGTGCGCATAATGACTCAATGCCAACTCTGATGTCCGGGAATGCCAGGTGATTTTAGTTATATTCGTACGCTTGGAATTATTAGGCATTATGTTTTTTTATGTATTTTATGCATAGAATCATTAAGGTGCATAGGATTTGGTGGGCAGGTCTAAATTAGTCAGCTTTTTAGTCTCTTTTAAGTTGTGTGCCTAAATGATTAAAAAAGTGTGTATTTTCAAAAAAAAACAAAAAAAAACATAAACCCTAAAGTTTAAATCCTAAACCTTAAACCATAAACTATAACTCTACTCCATAAACCCTAAATCCTAAATCTCATGTTTTGCACTTTTATAATCAAATGACTAAGTGTTAAATTTAAATAGAAATTCACAACTTTTAGGAATGTCACAGATTTATCTTTTTGTGTATGTAACACAAAGTCATGACTCAAGGGGTGAGTTATGGATTCAGTCACTTTCTTACTTTAGATTATTGTTGCATTAGCAATGGTCATGATTGTGTATTTTGTCTCTAGAACACAAAATCATATCGATGAGAATATGCCATTACTTGTGTCTCTCTGTTGAACATATTGTTATGGCACTAAGAATGATCATGAATACATATTTAATCACTATAATACTGGGTCACAGTATTTGATATGACCATAGCTTGTGCATTTTATCTTTATATTGCAAAGTCATTGCTCTAGGAATGATTGTAAGTTTGGACATTCCTTAAGAGCAAAAGTCATGACCCTAGAAATAGTTAAAGCTCGAGTACTACTCTTTATAACTTTCTATAGCTAAAATTCTTGGGATTGGAAATATCACTATGGCTTTTTCCTTTGATTTGTGACCTCAAGAGTCAATATGCAAGACTAATATATTGAGCAATGATTAAAACCTTTTATACATTTGAATACGATTCATTTATAGCTTTTTGGGTATTGTGAGCTTGTATACATAACTCATTTTATATAAAAAGAAAGAAATGATACTTTTCATATCCATGAGGATATAAAAAAAAGGCTTAGACATGCCAATAAAATAAATTTTTTGATTCTTGATTGAAAAAGACCCCATACTTCTTGCCCTGCTCAAACCACCCTGGTGCTAGTTTGTTCTATTGGCTACAAGGTGGTTATTTTTTTAGAGATGAACTATGTTTTAAAGAAATTGCTTTGAGTGTGTGCATGAGAGATATTTTAGAAGAAATTACAATAATCAATATAAATAGCATCCTAAACAACTAGCTATTTCAACACATAGGGGTACAACTTTGGTTTAGTCTGTTAGCGTACATGAGTCAACTTACCTTTGATAGCCCAGTGATTCAACATCAAATATGATTAGACATAATTTTGATAAAGTAAAAGCTTCTATTATTTTGGATAGAACTTTAGCAATCATTATAGAGTTGAGAGAAGAACAAAATAAATTATTTTAATTCTTCATTATAATTTAAATTTTTATTTTATTTATTTATCAGTTTATTATTATAGAAATATTAATTACAAAATAAATTATTAGTGAGACAGATCTTAGTTAAATTAAACTAGTATATCCTAAATAATAAAGAATAAATCTCATTTTTTGTTCATATTAATTTTAAATATTCAAATTTAATTATTTATTTGTTTATTTTTATCTAAATATTAATTACAAAATAAATTATGAGTTACACAAATATAATTTATATAAATTATTTTTCATCAAAATAATATAGATAAACTTTTTAAAGAAAAAAAAATTCAAAACAAAAAATTATTATATAGTAATATATTTTGCTTTGCATCTGAATCATTTTAGGTTTTGTACTTATATTATAATTGATATCTATCTTATTAATAATAGATTATTAATTTATTTTTTGATCATTATTAGAATATTTATCAATAAAATAGTTATATTGAATTTATATGATATATAAATATAATGATTATTATAACTAAATATTGAATTCACTTTTGAAAAAAATTTAAAAATTATTATATTTTCTAAGGTTATAACCTTTGAAAATATCAAAAAATAATAAACATAAATTTTTTGTTTTTTTATTTTTTAAATAAAACCTATAAACTACTAAATGCATAAACAGTTAAATAAGTAAACTTTTATAATCCTTAATGCATAAATACAGTAACCATTAAACCGATATAAAATACATAATAAATAATAAATCTAATTTTTATTTCTATTTATTATAATTTTAAATATTCATTTTAATTATTTATTAGTTTATTTTTATTTAAAAATTTATTACAAAATAAATTATGAGTGTGACAAATATAATTTAAATAATTTATTTTTATTGAAATAATATATATATATGCATATAAAAAAAGTAAAAATTTAAAAATTTAAAAATATTATCCATTAATATATTTTACTTTAATTTTGAATCAATTTGAGTTTTGTAAATATTTTTTAATTAATTTCTATCTCTTTATTAATAGTTTATTAATTTAATTTTTGATCATTATTATAATATCTATCAATAAAATTATTTATATTAAATTTATATGATATATAATTATTAATATTATTATAACCAAAATATTATATTTACATTTAAAAAAATTTAAATATTATTATATTTTCAAAGGTTATAACCTATGAAAATCAGAAAAAATTATTATTATTATCGGTCTTATTAATAATAGTTTATTAATTTATATTTTGATCATAAAAATAATATATATTAATAAAATTTTTTATATTGAATTTACATCAAATATAATTATTAAGATTATTATAACTAAGTATTGTATTCATATTTTAGAACTATTAAAAAATTATTATATTTTCAAAGGTTATAACCTTTGAAAATCACGAAAATTCATAAAAATATATTTTTTGTTATTTCATTCATTAAATAAAACCTATAAATCAATAAATAAAACCTAAATGTGTAAACATATAAATCAATAAAGTCATTAACCACAAAACCACAATAAACTTAAACCATTAAATAGGTATACCCTAAATAATAAATCATAAATCTCATTTTTATTAGCATTCATTATAATTTTATATATACATTTTAATTATTTATTAGTTTATTTTTATAGAAATATAATTTAAAAAATAAAATAATTGTTAGACAAATATAATTTAAATAATTTATTTTTCATCAAAAAATATATAACCTTATAAATGGATACAAAAATAAAAAATTTAAATTTAATATTTAGTAAAATATTTCACTTTGATTTTGAATCATTTTAGGTTTTGTAAATATATTTTAAACAATATTTATCTTATTAAAAATTGTTTATTAATCTTTTGTATGATCATTATTATAATATATATCAATATAATTGTTTATATTGAATTTACATGATATATAATTATTAAGATTATTATAACTAAATATAGTATTCACATTTAAAAAAAATTTAAAAATTGTTATAGTTTCAAAGGTTATATTAAATTTTTTCTTATTTTATTTTTTTAATAAAACCTATAAACCTCTAAATGGTAGGGGTGCTCATGGGATGGGATGGGGATTACAAATCTGCAGTCCGTTCCCATAGTTCAGAGATTTTTTTTGATGATCCAGACTCGTCCCATAGATTGAAAATATCGAGATGGGACGAGATGGAGATCGGGGATTTTGGGTAGGAGAAAATAATTCCTGGATGGAACGGAGATCAGACATTTTTTTCAATTTATTTTCTTCAAACCGGCCAAGTTAGTTTATTTCGAAACCTTTTGTTGTACCATTTATCATTCCTTAGTTATGTATATTTCAAACTCAAATTGGGCCAATTTTGTTTTGTCAAATAGGCTGAATACCACAAACGAGTTCCATTACCTTGTCAAAAGCTTTGATGTGCAGAAAAGGATAGAAATGTTAAACAGAACGGGACCAAGTTGTGTGCTTATTTTGATTCTTTGTTTTTTCACAAGTTGGCTATGTTCAGCCGAGTGAAAGTTAATCATAATAGCAATATTACATTTTTTAATCAATTACTTAACATATTAAGGAATAGCTAAAGATGACCACAAATATTGGTAGCATCAATTACTACTTAAGTAATTGCCAAAATTAGGCAGCTTAATATAACAAAAAAATACAACTAATAACAACCATGATATTAATCATTTCAAAGGTCCATCCCGGAACAGCAAAGAAAATCCAAACCCAATTAATTATCTCTTCTACAACTCATCCCATTTCTTCCTCCACTGTAGAAGGACAACCAAAGATCAAAATATGTTAATCATGTACACATAAATTTCTAAGATGAAATAGTAATAATAAAATCAAATATTACCTTATAAAATTTAATACACCCATAGAGGTGTCAACCGGGCCGTGCCCGGGTCAGGCACGAGTCGTGTCGTGCCGTGCCTGACCCGGCACGGTTCAGCCCATGGCACGGCACACCGGCACAGGTTCATCCCGTGCCTGGTGTCCCTCGAGCCCGACCCCGCGATAGCCCCATGCCCCTCTAGCAAAAAAAGACCACGGGTCGGGTCTGAATGGACCCGACCCGCGGTCCCACTCCCACGAGGCCTGAACTGACCCAGATCCCCCCAATGGGAAAATAAAATTGATATAAAATTATATTTTCAGCCGTTGGATCTCGCCTCCAACCGTTAGGGAGCAGAATCCAACAGCCCTCATGAGTCTACCCCCTAAAAAATTAAAAAAGATTTAAAAAAAAATTTTTTTGTTAATTAATTATTATCTTTAATCAATAAATTCCACCCCCCTCTCTTTAACATTTATGTTTTTCATAAACATAAATTCTCTCAAATCGTTCTATTTCTATCTCAAAAATCTTGCTTCTCTCTTTCGGGCCTCGGGATTTTGGCATTCGGCTTGGATTTTTGGGAATCTCGACTTGAGTTTTGAACATTAGAGCTTGACTGTGGTGCACCGTGCACGTGACCGACCTCACTGCTTTTATCGGGTAATTTATTTTACGTTTTTAACTTTCTCTCTCTATAGTTTCTCTCTCTAGACCAAAATTAGAAAAATTCAAATCAGCCTTCTAGTCTTTATTGAACTATTCTTAAAAACAAAAATCATAAAAAATGACAAATACAACTGAAACATAATTAAATTTAGAAAATGAAAATATTACACATAGTTTGAGGCTGCTGAAACTTTGGTTTCTCTAGTCGTCTCAACTCAAACTTCTAAAAAATGAAAAACTAGGGCTTCTAGTAGTTTGGATTCATTGTAATATAATAAAACAAAAAAATGTTAGGGGTGTGGAACAAGAAATGGCACAGTGCAAATATTGTACGAGACTTTTAACATGTAAGAGTTCGTTTAAGAATGGGCACCTTAAAAGGAATGCCGAATTATGTACCAAAAAATATGGACCATTAGATTCTAGGCAAACCCAACTTGGCACTGCATTTTTTAAGACTGGATCGTGTTCAGTGTCAAAGTTTACTCCCTTCATATACTCAAGCGAGTTGGGTAGGGACGGCATGGCTAAACTTATCACATTGATGAGTCTTCCGATCAGATTTTCGGAAGATCCAAGGGCAGTGCACATCATGCAGACATATTTTCAGCATTCCTATCGTAGGATTCCTAGTTCCACATCTAGGAATGACATACTAAAGATATATAAGTTAGAAAAACAAAAAATAATTAATGAATTTATGGCATATAGTGGAGTGGTGTCCGTGACATCCGATATTTGGAGAAGTCACGATGAATCTTTTTATGCATGTCTCACCAGCCACTATGTAGATTCAAACTGGACAATCAATAAAAAAATTTTAGGATTCTCTGAGATTCTTCATCCTCATGATGGCCCGGCTATTTTTGAGTGTATGTTGAAATCTTTAGGAAATATAAAATTCAAA
Source organism: Sapria himalayana (assembly GCA_029783825.1). Taxonomy (NCBI): domain Eukaryota; kingdom Viridiplantae; phylum Streptophyta; class Magnoliopsida; order Malpighiales; family Rafflesiaceae; genus Sapria; species Sapria himalayana. The sequence goes on along the minus strand of JAREIK010000702.1, from coordinate 55,446 downwards.
ATAAAATTTTTAGTGTCACCTTCGATAACGCATCTAATAATGGAGTAGCTATCAACATGTTTGTTAGGAATATTAGAGACTCACCATTAGGAGAGATCTTTCATGTCAGATGCATGTGTCACGTGATTAACCTGATTGTTCAAGCGGGTATGAAGGTATGTTCCCCCGCATTGGATAATATGCGTAATACACTAAAATATATTCGCACTCTTCGCAGACAACAAGAGTTTGGTAGTCTCTATTTATGTGCGATTCTTAAGAAGAAGAGATTCTAATCGAATGTGAGACATCATTGGAATTACACGTACCTGATGTTAGAATCATGTGTTGGATATGAACACATGATACCCGATTACGTCAATAGTGAGAGTGACGAACTTATTATTGACGACACTGACTGGGCTCCAGGAATTTCATTTATGAAATTCCTGGAGATTTTTTATGACACGATGAACATGTGTTCGTTGGTTTATACGCCCACAACTTGCATTGCACTCCAGTGCATATGCAACATTAGCAGCATGTTTAGGAAGTATCGGGCTGCCCCGATACTTAGCCATATGGTTGCAGAGATGGAAACCAAGTACTTGAAATACTGGTCCACCGTTCCATCTCTTTATTACCTTGCTGCAGGCATGGACCCTAGGGTTAAGGTGGAAGGGGTAGAAAACACCCTGAGTTACATTTCCTCGTGCATGAACCTGGAAGACCCACCTGAAGGGTTCATTCACGAGAAGTTGACTGACCTGTTCACATACTACGATACTAGGTATGGTGGTGGTGGTGGTGAAACTGTGATTATGGACATTGATACCTTATTCGGAGATGATGATTTTTCCATTCAGCTAGCGAGGGGGAAATGTAGGGGTGAACCATCACATAGGAGCTAGCTTTCTCGGTACTTAGATACTGATTACTACTCAATCCTATCATATTCTGATACTAAGAATCTTGATTTATTACAGTGCTGGAAATCATATGAGTCCACATTTCCTGCACTATCTAGGATGGCAGGAGATCTACTGACTCCTTCGGTGTCAAGATTAGCATCGTAGTCTACTTTTTCTATTGTAGTGAACGTGATTTCGGACAGGAGTCGAGATTACGTCCAGATATTGTTGAGGCCTTGGCTTGTTTGAAGGATTGGGAGGATTCGAGGTTTAGCATCCATGATCGTGCTGAAGCTGGGGCTGGGATTGGGACTACAGTCGCATCCACTACGATGGCTGAGGAGTTGATTGCCTATGATGATGATCCATATGATACTGATTTTGATGTTGCGGCTGATGATGCTCATGATATGCCGATTCACGATTGATGATGATCTACTGTTTTTTGATTTCGATGTTTTTTTATTGATTGTATGCTTTGTTTATACGTTGTGTTGAAACTGTAATTTATTTGGTTTGGACCTTCGGTCCTAAATGGCTGATTGGTCATTTTTCATTTGAGTTGCTTATGTTTTTTTTAATTTTTATTTTTATTAACAAAATGTATTGATTTATTTATTTTTTTGTTTTAATTTTTCATTTAAAAATTTATAACTTTATTATATAATTATAATAAAATTTAAACTAATTTTATATCACATAAAAAAAATTTAAACTTTGTCATTTTAATAAATTTTAACATTTTTCATATTATAAATATATAATACTATACATTATCTAAACTTATATATATTTTTTAATAATTTATATAAATAAAATTAAAAAAAATTAAAAAAAAAATTTTTTCTGGCTCGGCACGGAACGGCACAGCCTGCCATGCCTTCGGGCCGTGCCGGGCTCGGTTTTCTTAAACCGTGCCTGGTCGGGCCTGGCCCGGCACTATAATCGTGTCGTGCCCGGCCTGGTACGTAGCACACTTGTGATCAAAAATAATTGGCCAGGCCGGGTCGGCCTGGTGCGTTTGACACCTTTATACACCCATTCCAAATTTAGTTGGCCAACTATAGTTGGAAGAATATTTGGATATTGAGACCCCTTTGGAAATTGTAATTGAACCATATTTTTATTAAATCGAATGAATAAAATAAGTAAAAGTGAAATTAAAATTAACAAGATTTGTATACTAACCTGATTCATTATCATCAAGGACTTGAACTAATTCTTCCAATTAAATAGGTTGTTTGAGTTTCTCAACCAATCTTGTAGACATATGAGAACATCAGCTGTAATAGGTGTTAAAGAACTCCTAAATATATCTAAAGTTCTCACCCCATTGCTAAATATAGATTCGTAGGTCACAGTAGATGCTTGGATAGAAAATACATCTCTTGCTACATTTGCCAAAGAAGGATACCTAACCTCATTTACCTTCCACCAGTTTAGAAGATCAAAATCAATTCTATTTTTTCAAGTTTTTTCTCCAAGTACCAATCCAACTCTTCCAAAGCTGCAACTTCTTGTTCTTTCTCCAATTCAACATAAAAATCATCAACATAAGTATTACTACCATCAAAGAAATCATCTTTTTTCTTTAACACAGTAGAAGAGAAATCATCTTCGTTTGATTCATCTTATTCAAATCTTTATAATCATCCATCATCTCATTTAAGGCATTTAAAACCTTGTTCACCAAATTTTTAGCCAATTCCTCTCCATAATACTAAGTGTACTTAACCTTGAGATATTTGAGCTTATATCTAGGATCCAACACTAATGCTACAAAAGGCATAATATTTGTTGACTGAAGAGAACCCCAATATTTGTTGAATTTATGCCTCATTTTCATACCCATTTCAGACACCATTGTATCTCTACTATTTTCAAAAAGCTCAATTTTTTTCAAAATTTGAATAATCTCATGAAAATAAACACTAGAGGTAGAATATTATTAGCTAGAAAATTTACAAGTTACCTCATAAAAAGTTTTCAAGAAACGAGCCAAAATTTTGGCATTTGTTCAGTCTCTCTCATTTGGAACGTTTGAACCAAACTCCTTTAAAAACCGTTTGTCTTTGTCCTCCAACTTATCAAATTATTTTTGATATTTTATATCAGTTTGCAGCATCAAATAAGTTGAATTCCATCTTGTAGGACAATCTAATTACAATGAAGATCTATATGTCAAGTTTGCTTCTTCAACACATAACTTAAACATATCTAATCTTTTAGGGACTGCTCCTTACATATTTCACCACACCTCTAATTTTTTGAAAAGCACCCTCAACTAATGCAATGCCATCTCTGACAATTAAGTTTAGGATATGAGCACAACATCTCATATGAAAATGCTCGACTCTCAAAGGTACAACACTTTTCTTCACAGGCCTTTTTTTCAATTGTTCAACTGCAACATCATTATTTGATGCATTGTCAACAGTAATGAACATCAACTTTCTCAAACCTCATTCATTCATGCAAAACTCAATTGCATTTCTAATATTAACTCCAGAATGACTTTTAATTACACAAAAGTTAAAAAGCCTTTTATGCATATTCCATTGAGAATCAATGAAATGAACAGTCAAACATATATAAGACAAATTTTGAATGCTAGTCCAAGTGTCGGTAGTCAATGAAACTCTACAATAATGAGATGATATGTTATCAAATAATTTCTTCTTTTCCTTCATAAACATAGAAAAATAATTCCTCAGTATAGAGTGTCTAGATTGAATTTTAAATTGAGGCACACTAACTTCACAAAACTCCTTAAACTCATCCCTCTCAACAAAACAAAAAGGCAATTCATCATTTATGATCATTTTTACCAAAGCCTCCCTAACTAGTTGTTAATCAAATTGCCAACAAGTTAATTTGTTATCCTCTGAACTAGTACCTTTAGTGAAACTCAACACAAATTATGACTTGTCTTTACCTTTGTCAGGTTCTATTAATTCTTTTTTGAGTGGAAATTTCCTACAAGTCTTTCTCAAGTATTTACATAAACCCGAAGTACCTTGATCATTTTTTGCCAAGTATTCTTTCCTACACCATATACAAGCTGCCCTACCAGTTTCATTTCCCTCTTAATCAACTAATATCTCATAAGTTTCCCAAACAGTAGACTTATACTTTTTATGAGCTTGAGGCTCAGAGGTACATTGACTTTCTTTTACAATTGGAATTGAAGAACCTGCCGTAACAATAGTTGGGTTCGTGAAAGTATGATGATTGGATTTACCGTTGGATTATGCCATCTGCATTGCCATTAATTAATATGATATGTTAAGCATAAATACATATAAATATTTCAAATAAGCAAGCTCTACAAAACTAACTATAACACATTTAGCCCACTCATTCGGCCCAACAACAACACCACAACCAATACTCAACAAAATTGACTGAGACACATATTAATAATAATAATTAAACACTCAATTCTCATCATAAAAACAAACCAAAAGGCTGGTGGCATCTGAGATATGGTGGAGGAAACCAGAAGTGCGATGGACAAGGGCTGGACCTGACTGAACACAGCTGGAACCGCATGAGGTGGCCTCGAACTTGTTGGAACAGCAATAGGTGCATCGCAATTGGATGGGCAATAGATGCGTCATAAACACCAAAATCCCCTAAATACTTAAACCATTAAACCTATATAACCTAAATAAAAAATAATAAATCTCATTTTATTTGTATTTTTTATAATTTTAAATATTATTTTTAATTATAAATTAGTTTATTTTTATAGAATTATAAATTAAAAATTAATAATGAGGAAGACAAATATAATTTAAATAATTTACTTTTAATAACAAAAAATATTAACTTATAAAAAGAAGCAAAACATCAAAGAAAGTATTATTATGTAATATATTTTACTTTGATTTTGAATAAATTTATGTTTTGCAAATATATTTAAATAATATCTATCTTATTAATAATAGTTTATTAATTTATTTTTTAATCATTAATATAATATATTTCAATATAATTGTTTATATTGAATTTACATGATATATAATTATTAAGATTATCATAACTAGCTATAGTATTCATATATAAAAAAAATTTAAAAATTGTTATATTTTCAAATTTTATAAACTTCAAAAATGAGAAAAGAACAAAAATAAATTTTTTGTTATATCATTGTTTAAATAAAACTTATAAACCATTAAATGCCTAAATACATAAATATTTAAACTCCTAAACCCTGAAGCCCCTAAATACATAAACCTTTAACCTCGTAAACCTTAAATATAATTAAAATAATTTATAGAAATATTAATTACAAAATAAGTTATGAGTGATACAAATATAATTTAAATAATATATTTTACATCAAAAAAACATATAAGCTTATAAAATGATGCAAAAACTAAAAAAAATTATTATTTAGTAATAAATTTTACTTTGATTTTGAATCATTTTAGGATTTTTAATTATATTTTAATTTATATCTATCATATTAATAATAGTTTATTAATTTATTTTTTGATAATTGATATAATTTCTATCAATAAAATTATTTATATTTAGTTTATATTATATATAGTTATAATATTTATTATTACTAATTATTATATTCACATTTTTAAAAAATTTTAAAATTATTATATTTTATAATGTTATAACCTTGGAAAATTTGAATAAATATCAAAAATAAATTTTTTGTTATTTCATTCTTTGAATAAAACCTATAAACTATTAATGCCTAAATACTTAAATCAATAACTTTTAGATTTCGAAAACCCTAAATAGATAAATTTTTTAAACATGTATATCCTAAATATTTCTATAAAAAATAAACTAATAAATAATTAAAATGAATATTTAAAATTATAATGAATACAAATTAAAATGAGATTTATGATTTAATATATGTGGTATACCGGTTTAATAGTTTGATTATTTTCGACATCTTTCGTTTAGGAGTTTATCAATATATGTTTTTTGTCATTTAGTGGTTTATAGTTTTTATTTATATAATAAAAATAAAAAAAAATTTTAGATTTATTCTGATTTTCAAAGGTTATAACCATTAAAAATCAATTAATATTTAAAATTTTTTAAAATTTGAATATAATATTTACTTATAATAATATTAATAATTATATATGATATAAATTCAATATAAATAATCTTATCGATAGATATTATAATAAAGATCAAAAATTAAATTAATAAACTATTAATAATATATTAGATATTAATTAAAAAATATTTACAAAAACCAAATTGATTCAAAATTAAAGTAAAATATATTACTGGATAATAATTTTTAATTTTTAAATATTTACTTCTTTTATAAGCGTACATATATTTTTTGATTAAAAATAAATTATTTAAATTATATGTGTCGTACACATAATTTATTTTGTAATAAAAATTTCTATAAAAATAAACTAATAAATAATTAAAATGAATCTTTAAAATAAAAATAAATTGAAATATAAATTCAATTTATTAAGTAGTATATAGCGGTTTAATAGTTTATGTATTTAGGCATTACGTGGTTTAGAAGTTTACTGATATAACTGTGTATGCTTGTAGTGGTTCGTAGGTTTAATTTAAAAAATAAAATAACATATAATTTATTTTTATTATTTTTTCATATTTCCAAAGGTTATAACCTTGAAAATATAATAATTTTTAAATTTTTTTCAAAAGTGAATTCAATATTTAGTCATAATAATCATTATATTTATATATCATATAAATTCAATATAAACAATTTTATTGATAGATATTTTAATAATGATCAAAAAATAAATTAATAAACAATTGTTAATAAGATAGATATCAATTAACATATAATTACAATATCTAAAATGATTCAGAAGGAGAGCAAACTATATTACTATATAATAAATTTTAGTTTTGAAATTTTTTATTCTTTTTATAAGTTTATCTATATTTTTCGATGAAAAATAATTTATATAAATTTTATTTATGTAACTCATAATTTATTTTGTAATTAATATTTATATAAAAATAAACAAATAAATAATTAAAATGAAAATTTAAAATTATAATGAAAATAATAATATTGAGATTTATTATTTATTATTGAGGGTTACCAGTTTAAAAGGATTATTATTTATTATTTAGGGTTTTACAGATTTAGGAGTTATTGAATTAAGTGTTTAAACATTTAGTGGTTTATAGGTTATATTTATACAATGAAATATCAAAAAAAATATTTTTTATTATTTTTTCACATTTTAAAAGGTTATAAACTTTGAAAATATAATAATTTTAAAATTTTTTTCAAAAGTGAATTCAATATTTAGTTATAATAATCATTATATTTAAATATCATATAAATTTAATATAAAAATTTTATTGATAAATATTCTAATAATGATCAAAAAATAAATTAATAATCTATTATTAATAAATAGATATCAATTAAAATATAATTACAAAACCAATAATGATTCAGAAGCATAGCAAACTATATTATTATATAATAATTTTTTGTTTTTTTTAATTTTTTTTCTTTTAATAAGTTTATCTATATTTTTTTTGATGAAAAATAATTTATATAAATTATAATTGTCTAACTCATAATTTATTTTGTAATTAATATTTATATAAAAATAAACAAATAAATAATTAAAATGAATATTTAAAATTATAATGAAAAAAATACAAATGAGATTTATTTTTTATTATTTAGGATATATCTGATTAAAAAAATTTTCTATTTAAGGTTTTCAAGATTTAGAAGTTATTCATTTAAGTATTTAGGTATTTAGTGGTTTATAGGTTTTATTTAAACAATGAAATAACAAATAAATTATTTTTTATATTTTTTCAAATTTTTAAAGATTATAACCTTTGAAAATATAATAATTTTAAATTTTTTTAAAAATGTGAATACAATATTTAGTAATAATAATTATTATAACAATATATAATATAAACTTAATATAAACAATTTTATTGATAGAAATTATATCAATTATCAAAAAATAAATTAATAAACTATTATTAATATGATAGATATAAATTAAAATTTAATTACAAAAACTAAAAAGATTAAAAATCAAAGTAAATTTATTACTAAATAATACTTTTTGTTTTTTATTATTTGCCTCATTTTATAAGATTATATATTTTTTTGATAAAAAATAACTTATTTAAATTATATTTGTATCACTCATAATTTATTTTGTAATTAATATTTCAATAAATTATTTAAATTATATTTAAGGTTTAAGAGTTTAAAGGTTTAAGTATTTAGGGGCTTCGGGGTTTAAGAGTTTAGAGATTTATGTGTTTAGGTATTTAATAGTTTATAAGTTATATTTAAACAATGATATAACAAAAAATTTATTTTTCGTTATTTTTTCTCATTTTTTAAGGTTATAACCTTTGAATATATAACAATTTTTAATTTTTTTTAAATGTCAATACTATATTTAGTTTTGATAATATTAATTATTATATATCATATAAATTCAATATAAACAATTATATTGATAGATATTATATTAATGGTCAAAAATTAAATTAATAAACTATTATAAATAAGATAGATTTTATTTTAAATATATTTGCAAAAGCTAAATTTATTCAAAATCAAAGTAAAATAAATTACTAAATAATAATATTTTTGATGTATTGCTTCTTTTTATAAGTTTATATTTTTTGTTCTTAAAAGTATATTATTTAAATTATATTTGTCTTACTCATAATTTGTTTCGTAATAAATATTTCTATAAAAATAAACTAATAAATAATTAAATGAATATTTAAAATTATAATAAATAGAAATAAAAATTAGATTTATTAATTATTATGTACTATATAGTGGTTTAATGGTTTGTGTATTTAGGTATTATGGGGTTTTGGAGTATACTGATTTAATTGAGTATGCATTTAGTGATTTATAGGTTTTATTTAAAAAATAATATAACAAAAAAATTATTTTTATTATTTTTTGATATTATCAAAGGTTATAACCTTTGAAAATATAATAATTTTAAATTTTTTTTTAAAAGAGAATTCAATATTTACTTATAATAATGATTATATTTATATATCATATAAATTCAAAATAAACAATTTTAGTGATTAAAATTCTAATAATGATCAAAAAATAAATTAATAATCTATTATTAATAAGATAGATATCAATTAAAATATAATTACAAAACATTAAATGATTCATAAGCAAACCAAAATATATTCTATATAATAATTTTTTGTTTTGTAATTTTTTTTTAAAAAAAGTTTATCTATATTTTTTTGATTAAAAATAATTTACATAAATTATATTTGTCTAACACATAATTTATTTTTTAATTAATATTTATATAAAAATAAACAAATACATAATTAAAATGAATATTTAAAATAATAATGAAAAAAAATGAGATTTATTATTTATTATTTAGGGTATACCGGTCTAATTTTAATTATATCTGTCTCACTAATAATTTATTTTGTAATAAATATTTCTATAAAAATAAACTGATAAATAATTAAAATAAAAATATAAAATTATACTGAATATAAATTAAATGAGATTTATGATTTATTATTAATGTATACCAATTTAATAGTTTAAGTATTTAAAGGTTTTGTTGTATAGGTGTTTAGCCATTCATGTTTTTAGGTAGTTAGTGGTTTATAGGTTTTATTTAAAGAACAAAATAACCAAAAAAAATTTTATATTTTTTGTCATTTTCATAGGTTAAAACCTTTGAAAATATAATAATATTTAAAATTCTTTGAAATGTGAATACAATATTTAGTTATAATAATTTTAATAATTATATATCATATAAATTCAATATAAACAATTTTATTGATAGATATTATAATAATTTTCAAAAATTAAATTAATAAACTATTAATAATAAGATAGATTTTAATTAAAAAATATTTACAAAACCCAAATTGATTCAAAATTAAAGTAAAAAATATTATTGGATAATAATTTTTTATTTTTAATTTTTAATTCTTTTATAAGCGTATATATTTTTTTATTAAAAATAAATTATTTAAATTATATTTGTCACACTCACAATTTATTTAGTAATAAAAATTTATATATAAATAAACTAATAAATATTTAAAATAAATATTTAAAATAAATATTTAAAATTATAATAAATTAAAATAAAAATTAGATTTCTTAATTATTAAGTCGTCTATAGCGGTTTAATGGTTTATTTATTTAAGCATTACGTGATTTAGAAGTTTACTGATATAACTGTGTATGCATTTAGTAGTTTATAGGTTTTATTAAAAATTAAAATAACAAAATATTTATTTTTATTATTTTTTTATATAATATAATAATTTTTAAATTTTTTTAAATGTTAATTCAATATTTAGATATAATAATCATTATATTTATATATCATATAAATTCAATATAAACAATATTATTGATCAATATTCTAATAATGATCAAAAAATAAATTAATTAAAATATTGTTAATAAGATAGATATCAATTAAAATATAATTACAAAACCTATAATGATTCAGAAGCAAAGCAAACTATATTACTATATAATAATGTTTTATTTTTAACTTTTTTTAAAATAAGTTTATATATATTTTTTTGATGAAAAATAATTTATATAAATTATATTTGTCTAACTCATAATTTATTTTTTAATTAATATTTATATAAAAATAAACAAATAAATAATTAAATTGAATATTTAGAATTATATTGAAAAAAAAATTAGATTTATTCTTTATTGTTTAGGGTATACCGGTTTAATTTAAATTATATCTATCTCACTAATAATTTATTTTGTAATTAATATTTCAATAAAAATAAATTGATAAATAATTAAAATTAAATATAAAATTATATTGAATAAAAATTAAAATGAGATTTATAAATTATTATATATGTATACCAGTTTAATATTTTAAGTATTTAGATGTTTTGTCGTTTAGGACTTTAGCGATTTATGCTTTTAGGCATTTAGTGGTTTATTGGTTTTGTTTAAACAATGAAATAACAAAAAAATTATTTTTGATATTTTTTGACATTTTCAAAGGTTATAACCTTTGACAATATAATAATTTTAAAATTTTTTAAAATGTGAACACATTATTTAGTAAAAATAATCATTTAAAATTATATATAATATAAACTAAATATAAAGAATTTTATTGATAGATATGATATCAATTATCAAAATATAAATTAATATGTTATTATTATTATGATGGATATAAATAAAAATATAATTGCAAAACCTAAATTTATTCAAAATCCAAGTAAAATTTATTACTAAATAAAAATTTTTGTTTTTTAGTTTTTGCTTATTTTTATAAGCTATTATATTTTTTTGATGAAAAATAAATTATTTAAATTATATTTGTATCACTCATAATTTATTTTGTAATTAATATTTTAATAAATTATTTAAATTATATTTAAGGTTTATGAGTTTAAAGATTTAAGTATTTAGGAGCTTTTGTGTTTAGGAGTTTAGATGTTTAAGTGTTTAGGCATTTAGTGGTTTATAAGTTTTATTTAAACAATGATATAGCAAAAAATTATTTTTATTATTTTTTTAAATTTTTGAAGATTATATCCTTTGAAAATATAATAATTTTTAAATTTTTTTCAAATGTAAATATAATTTTATTTATAATAATCTTCATAATTATAATTCATTTAAATTCAATATAAAAAATTATATTGCTAGATATTATAACTATGATCAAAAAATAAATTAATAAACTTTTATTAATAAAATAGTTATTATTTAAAAAGTATTTGCAAAATCTAAATTTTCTAAAATCAAAGTAAAATATATTACTAAATAATAATTTTTTTAATGTTTTGCTTTTTTTATAAGTTTATATTTTTGTTATTAAAAATACATTATTTAAATTATATTTGACTTACTCATAATTTATTTTGTAATTTATAATTCTATAATAATAAACTACTAAATAATTCAAATGAATATTTAAAATTATAATGAATACAAATAAAATTGAGATTTATTATTTTTTATTAAGGATATACCAGTTTAATGGTTTAAGTATTTATGTGTTTTGTGGTTTAGGAGTTTCATTATTTAATTGTTTAGACATTTAGTGATTTATAGTTTTTTTTTAAAATGAAAAAACAAAAAATTTAATTTTTTGTTTTTTCTTAATTTTTGAAGGTTATAACCTTTGAAAATAAATTAATTTTTAATTTTTTTTAAATGTGAATATAATATTTAGTTATAATAATCTTAATAATTATATATAATGTAAACTCAATATAAATAATTTTATTGATAGATATTATAATAATGATCAATAAATAAATTAATAAACTTGTATTTATAAGAATGATATAAATTAAAATATAATTGTATAATCTAAAAAGATTCAAAATTAAAATAAGATATATTATTAAATAATAATTTCTTATTTTTAAAATCTTGCCTCTTTTATGAGCATTTTATTTGATGAAAAATAAATTATTTAAATTATATATATCGCACTAATAATTTATTTTGTAATTAATATTTCTATAAAAATAAACTGATAAATAATTAAAATGAATATTTAAAATTATAATGAATACTAATAAAACTGAGATTTATGATTTATTATTTAGACTATACTAATTTAATGTTTTAAGTATTTATGGGATTCGGGGTTTAGGAGTTTAGTCATTTTAGTAGTTAGTCATTTAGTGGTTTATAAGTTTTTTATAAAAAATAAAATAACAAAAAAAATTTTTTGTTATTTTTTCTCATTTTTGAAGGTTATAACCTTTGAAAATATAATAATTTTTAATTTTTTTTAAAAGTGAATACAATATGAAGTTATAATAATCATCATAATTATATATAATATAAATTCAATATAAACTATTTTATTGATATTAATTATAATAATGATCATAAAAAAGTAATAACCAATTATAAATAAGATAAATATTGTTTAAAATATATTTGCAAAACCTAAAATGACTCAAAATCAAAGTGAAATATTTTACTAAATATTAATTTTAAATTTTTAAATTTTTGTATCCATTTATAAGCCTATATTGTTTTTGATGAAAAATAAATTATTTAAATTATATTTGTCTCACTAATAATTTATTTTTTAATTTATATTTCTATAAAATTAAATTAATAAATAAATAAAATGTATATTTAAAATTATAATGAATACTAATAAAAATGAGATTTATGATTTATTATTTAATTGTTTAAGTTTTTTGTGGTTTTGTGTTAAGGAGTTTATTGATTTATATGTATACACATTTTCGTGTTTATAGGTTTTATTTAATCAATGAAATAACAAAAAATTTATTTTTATTACTTTTCGTGATTTTCAAAGGTTATAACCTTTGAAAATATAATAATTTTTTAATAGTTCTAAAATATGAATACAATACTTAGTTATAATAATCTTAATAATTATATTTGTTGTAGATTCAATATAAAAAAATGTATTAATATATATTGTAAAAATGATCCAAAAATAAATTAATAAACTATTATTTATAAGATAAATATTAATTAAAATATATTTGCAGAACCCAAAATAATTCAAAATCAAAGTAAATTATATTACTAAATAAAATTTTAAATTTTTGAAATTTTGTTTATTTTTATAAGCTTATTTTTATTCATAAAAAATAATTTATTTAAATTATATCTGTCTCACTCATTATTTATTTTGTAATTAATATTTCTATAAAAATAAACTAAAAAATAATTAAAATGAATATTTAAAATTATAATGAATACAAATAAAAATGAGATTTATTATTTATTATTTAGGTTATATAAGTTTAATGGTTTAAGTATTTAGGGGGTTTTGGGGTTTATGAGTCTAGAGATTTATATGTTTAGGCATTTAGTGGTTTATAAGTTTTATTTAAATAATAAAATAATAAAATAATTATTTTTGTGATTTTTTATCATTTTTAAAGTTATAACCTTTGAAAATATAATAATTTTTATATTTTTTTCCAATTTAAATAAAATATTTAGTTATAATAACTTAATAATTATAAGACATTTTAATTGAATATAAGTAATTTTATTGTTCGATATTATAAAAATGATCAAATAATAAATTAATAAACTATTATTAATATGATTGATCGCAATTAAAATATAATTGCGAAACCTATATATAATGATTCAAAATCAAAGTAAAATATATTACTAAATAATAATTATTTGTTTTTAAATTTTTACTTCTTTATATAAGCTTTTTTTTTTAGATAACAAATAAATTATTAAAATTATATTTGTCTCCCTCATTATTTATTTTGTGATAGATATTTCTATAAAAAATAAACTAAAAAATAATCAAAATGAATATTTAAAATTATAATGAATACAAATTAAAATGAGATTTATGATTTATTATATATGGTATACTAGTTTAATGGTTTGATTATTTAGGAGATTTGTCATTTAGGAGATTAGCAATTTGTGTTTTTAGGCATTTAGTGGTTTATAGGTTTTATTTATATAATAAAAATTTAAAATTCTATTTTTGATTTTTTCTGATTTTCAAAGGTTATAACCTTTGAAAATAAAATAATTTTTAAAATTTTTGAAATGTGAATACCATGTATAATTATATTAATCCTACTAATTATATATCATATAAATTCAATATAAATAATTTTAATGATAGATATAATAATAATGATCAAAAATTAAATTAATAAACTATTATTAATAATATAAATATTAATTAAAATATATTTACATAACACAAAATGATTCAAAATCAAATCAAAATATATTACTAAATAATAATATTTAATTTTAAAATTTTCCTTCTTTTTATAAGCTTATATTTTTTTTATTAAAATAAATTATTTAAATAATATTTGTCTCACTCGAAATTTATTTTGTAATTAATTTTTCTAAAAAATTAAACTATAAATAATTAAAATGAATATTTAAAATTATAATAAATAAAAATAAAAATGAGATTTATTATTTATTACGTAGTATATAGCTGTTAAAAGGTTTATGTATTTAGGGGTTTCGGGATTTATGAGTTTACTATTTTAAGTAAGTAAGCATTTAATGATCTATAGTTTTTTTTTTAAAAATGAAATAACAAAAAATTTATTTTTATTAATTTATCTCATTTTTTAAGGTACCTTTGAAAATATAATAATTTTTAAATTTTTTTCAAAAGTGAATACAATATTTAGTTATAATAATCATTATATTTATATATCATATAAATTCAATATAACTAATTTTATTGATAAATATTCTAATAATTATCAAAAAATAAATAAATAATCTATTATTAATAAGATAGATATCAAATAAAATAAAATTACAAAACCTAAATTGATTCATAAGCAAACCAAAATATATTACTATATAATAATTATTTGTTTTGCAATAATTATTATATTATCTATCAATAAAATTGTTTATATTGAATTTATATGATATATAATTATTAATATTATTATAACTAAATATTATATTCATATTTCAAAAAATTTTAAATATTATTATATTTTCAAAAGTTATAACCTATGAAAATGTGAAAAAATTACAAATTTTTTTGTTATTTTATTGTTTAAATAAAACCTATAAACCACTAAATGCCTAAAAACACAAATTGCTAAACTCCTAAACGAAAAAATCTTACTTAAACTATTAAAAAGGTGTACATAAAAAAAACAATAAATCTCAATTTAATTTTTATTAAGTATAAATTTTTATTTTAATTATATATCAGTTTATTTTTATAGAAATATTAATTACAAAATAAATTATTAGTGAGACAGATCTAATTTAAATAATTTATTTTTCATCAAAAAAAATATATATCCTTATAAAAAGAGGCAAAATTTTAAAAACAAAAAATTATTATTTAGTAATATATTTTATTTTTATTTTGAATCATTTTAGATTTTGAAATTATATTTTAATTTATATCATTCTTATTAATAATAGTTTATTAATTTTTTATTGATCATTATTATAATATCTATTAATAAAATTATTTATATTGAGTTTACATTATATATAATTATTAAGATTATTATTACTGAATATTATATTCACATTTAAAAAAAATTAAAAATTATTATAATTTCAAAGGTTATAACCTTCAAAAATTAAAAAAAAATCAAAAAATTAAATTTTTTATTTTTTCATTCTTTAAATAAAAACTATAAATCACTAAAGGCCTAAACACTTAAATCACTAAACCACAAAACACCTAAATACTTAAACCATTAAACTAGTATATCCTGAATAATAAATAATAAATCTCTATTTTATTTGTATTCATTATAATTTTAAATATTCATTTAATTATTTATTTGTTTATTTTTATAGAATTATAAATTTAAAATTAATTATGAGGAACACAAATATAATTTAAATAATTTACTTTTAATAACAAAAAATATAAACTTATAAAAAGAAGCAAAACATCAAAGAAAGTATTATTTTGTAATATATTTTACTTTGATTTTGAATACATTTACGTTTTGCCAATATATTTAAAATAATATCTATCTTATTAAAAATAGTTTATTAATTTATTTTTTGATAATTAATATAATATATTTCAATATAATTGCTTATATTGAATTTACATGATTTACTATTATTAAGATTATCATAACTAAATATAGTATTAACATATTAAAAAAATTTAAAAATTGTTATATTTTCAAAGTTTATAACCTTCAAAAATGAGAAAAAATAACAAAAATTAATTTTTTGTTATATCATTGTTTAAATACAACTTATAAACCATTAAATTCCTAAATACATAAATATCTATACTCCTAATCCCCGAAGCTCCTAAATACTCAAATCTTTAAACTCGTAAACCTTAAATATAATTTAAATAATTAATAGAAATATTAATTACAAAATAAATTATGAGTGATACAAATATAATTTAAAAAATATATTTTTTATCAAAAAAACATATAAGCTTATAAAATAATGAAAA
>JAREIK010000702.1:0-33007 GCA_029783825.1 Sapria himalayana | reverse complement strand
TTTCTATATATAAACTGATAAATAAAATAAAAATTTAAATTATAATGAAGAATTAAAATAATTTATTTGTTCTTCTCTCAACTCTATAATGATTGCTAAGTTCTATCCAAAATAATAGAAGCTTTTACTTTCGAAATTATGTCTAATCATATTTGATGTTGAATCACTGGCTATCAAAGGTAAGTTGACTCATGTACGCTAACAGACTAAACCAAAGTTTACCCCTATGTGTTGAAATAGCTAGTTGTTTAGGATGCTATTTATATTGATTATTGTAATTTCTTCTAAAATATCTCTCATGCACACACTCAAAGCAATTTCTTTAAAACATAGTTCATCTCTAAAAAAATAATCACCTTGTAGCCAATAGAACAAACTAGCACCAGGGTGGTTGAGCAGGGCAAGAAGTATGGGTCTTTTTCAATCAAATCAAAAAATTTATTTTATTGGCATGTCTAAGCCTTTTTTTTATATCCTCATGGATATGAAAAGTATCATTTCTTTCTTTTTATATAAAATGAGTTATGTATACAAGCTCACAATACCCAAAAAGCTATAAATGAATCGTATTCAAATGTATAAAAGGTTTTAATCATTGCTCAATATATTAGTCTTGCATATTGACTCTTGAGGTCACAAATCAAAGGAAAAAGCCATAGTGATATTTCCAATCCCAAGAATTTTAGCTATAGAAAGTTATAAAGAGTAGTACTCAAGCTTTAACTATTTCTAGGGTCATTACTTTTGCTCTTAAGGAATGTCCAAACTTACAATCATTCCTAGAGCAATGACTTTGCAATATAAAGATAAAATGCACAAGCTATGGTCATATCAAATACTGTGACCCAATATTATAGTGATTAAATATGTATTCATGATCATTCTTAGTGCCATAACAATATGTTCAACAGAGAGACACAAGTAATGGCATATTCTCATCGATATGATTTTGTGTTCTAGAGACAAAATACACAATCATGACCATTGCTAATGCAACAATAATCTAAAGTAAGAAAGTGACTGAATCCATAACTCACCCCTTGAGTCATGACTTTGTGTTACATACACAAAAAGATAAATCTGTGACATTCCTAAAAGTTGTGAATTTCTATTTAAATTTAACACTTAGTCATTTGATTATAAAAGTGCAAAACATGAGATTTAGGATTTAGGGTTTATGGAGTAGAGTTATAGTTTATGGTTTAAGGTTTAGGATTTAAACTTTAGGGTTTATGTTTTTTTTTGTTTTTTTTGAAATACACACTTATTTATCATTTAGGCACACAACTTAAAAGAGACTAAAAAGCTGACTAATTTAGACCTGCCACCAAATCCTATGCACCTTAATGATTCTATGCATAAAATACATAAAAAAACATAATGCCTAATAATTCCAAGCGTACGAATATAACTAAAATCACCTGGCATTCCCGGACATCAGAGTTGGCATTGAGTCATTATGCGCACTGCGTCCTTTCCATTCAGATTTGTCTAAGCCTTTTGGAGGAACCTGAATGATGCACCATAATAAAACTATGCAAATAGAAGATTGTGCATGTGTGTGACATGCAGCATCAAGTGTTTGCCTATGTCATTGCTATGCAATGGAATACATGTAAAACTGAATACCCATAAATCCACAAGTCCATATCTATGGCATTTGTCAATTCATTCTCACCTCTGAATTCCACATTCTTTTTCTCCAATTATCCTCAAAAGAGTATCTCTTGGGTTAGAATGCTTCCTCCTCGAGCTCCAAGAAGTAGCTGTATGTTGCACCGACAAAATATCAAAAAGTATGCATGCATCGGTGTGCATGTGTGATGAGGTCCATCTCATAGTCTAATTATCTACGCGTACAACCAAGCTAGAATACAAGTAAAATTACAAAATACTATAAAGATGGGTCTTCTGCTCCTTGGAGTGTAGCATCGCCTAATGTGTATTAACAAAATGCATTAGTAGGCTCCACTTAGAGATACTCATGGGTCCAGTTGCCCTCATTGTATGCTACATAGAGAACCGACAAGATTGTGTGTGTGAGTATGTCATGATCCATCTCTACAAGTACATGGTGCATACAAAGTCCATAATACAAATAAGAATACAAACATAAACTACAAGTTTGAATCTTTCGCTCCAGTGTGGCTGGTCTGGACTCCATTGCTTACTGGCCTTGCTTGGTGATGCAGGGCACGAGGCACGAGGCACTGCACAATTTATCCTTCAATGGTTTATCTTACAAATATTAGAGTTGTAATGACTTTTGTTTGCTACTTTTGATTTAAATCTAGAGTAGTTTAATATCAAAATTATATTTCTTCACGAAGAACATGAACAAGAAATTTATATGCTGTAGGCACGAGGCACTGCATGATTCGGCAGTGCCTGGGCCGGCCAGGCACAGGAATTTTCCGTATCGTGCATGTCCACGGTACCAACCATGCTGTGCCATGCTGAGGACAACCGGGACTCGTGCCGTGCCTGATCTGGCACGGTATCGTGGCACGCTAGCATGGCAACTCGGCACGAGACGAGAAACCACCCCAACAGCAAAAGCTGAGCCCTGAAAGTAAAGAAGATTCGTGGCGTCGTGCCGACGAAACTCTAATTTTTTTTTTAAATTAGGGTTATTTGCTCGACCCGAACCAGGACAAACCGGGTTGTACCTGGCGGATTCATGCCGTGGGCCAGTGCCGAGCTGACCTCCATACACCCATGCTGGGCCAAGCAAGGCACGGTAGCATGGTTGGACTACTAAAACCATGTCGGGCCAGCCCAGCACGGCCCGTTTGACACCTCTATTTGCAGGTTAAACAAATCAATTTTAGATTTCTAAATTTTATTTTATAATTTTTTTTTTCTCCATTGTAAATAATAACAAATCTAATTCTCTTTAATTTGTATTATATTTATTATCTTATTTAATTTATTATTTTAGAATTAAGCTTTATATTTTTAAAATTATTGATGCGAATTCTATTTTTATAACAAAATATTTATATATAAATGCATAATAGATACAAATAAAAGCAAATACACAAATTATATATAAATGTGATATACATTTTTGCGTATATGAAATTTTGAAAAGAATATTTATATTTATTTACCATTTATATATAAACATTATATATATATATAATATTTATTAAAATATGTAAACATTATATCTAAATATTATATGCTATATACATGTATGTAATACACACGCACATGCACACACATTGTATATCTAATATTTATATACAAATGTCATATAAATATAAACTATTTTGTAAATTATTATTTTTGAAAATAATTTTTTTTTCTCAAATGTATTTCTCAATATAAATGCCATAAAAAATTGGATTTTATTTTATATGAATGACATGTGAAAAAATTGAATTTATAAAAAAATTATATCCTTATTTAGTACAAGAATGAGATTTTTGAGTTTTCATATGTTAGCATACTAAAAATAATTATTATTTAGAAATAATTTATATTATTTATTTTCTAAAAATGTTTTTAAGAAACTTAATTATTTTTTATAAATGTGAAGGATTTCTAGTTTTGTATGAAACTAATTTCATAAAAAAAAATATATAAAAATTAAGTTGGATTTCAAAAATACGTCCAAACTAGTACGTCTAGAAACAACGTGACAAGGTCGTCATGGTGAACGGTGGTCATTGTCATGCTGTTAATTTTTTAAAATCATAAATCAGCATTGTGAATGTCGACTATTAAAAATATTGTGCGGATCCCATTACGTCCCTCGCTCCTCGCCCCTCGCTCCTCGCCCCTTGCTCCTTCGTGGAGCTCCACTTCGAGATCGCTTGAGCTCGACGGAGCTCCTCGAACTCCAACGAGCTCCACTTAGCTCCTTCGTGGAGCTCCTCGAGCACCACGAAGGAGCGAGGGGCGAGGGGCGAGGATAGAGGGAGAAGGAGCAACTTACATTGAAGAGGGGCGCAGGGGGCCCAATGAGGAGTGGAGTGTGCGACAGAATATTAATTAAGTTAAGAGTGCACCAAAATTTAGTTTAGGATTTAGTGAAATGTCCAGGGATTTAATTAAGGGTATTTTGGGATCAATGTATTTGAGACGAGTGCATCAAATTTCAATGTGTTGGGAGTCTGCTAGTAGTGTATTTTTTTTTCCAAATATTAAAATTAAGATTGTTTTTTTTAAATTATTTTGTGAGGAGTGCTCCAAAATACAATTCCCCCAAATATTTATATTACCTTTTTTTTTAATATTTGGAGCTCCAAAAATTTTAAAAAAAATTTGGAGCCCCAAGTGTCATACTAATCACATAAATCTATAATGTGATATCCATATAGAAGATTATGTATGCATATAACATTATAAATTATACATATATGACTTTGTATATGCATATATAATGTCATGCATATAAATATATAATATTTTGTATGTTATATAAAATAATGTTATATACATATATAACATTATGTGTACAAATAATATTATATAGATATATAATGTTTTGTATATATTTATAAGTTATATACATATATAATGTATAGATGTATAATGTCATAATGTAATGTTATGTATATCTTTTAATATATATATATATATATATATATATATATATATAATATTAAAATTAATGACTTGTTTTTAATTTATCTTTGATGTAACATAATGTTTTTAAAATCAAATAATTATATTTTGGTCGACCAAAAATAATAAAAAATGGATTTTCAAAATACAAATGTTTTAGTTTTGAATTATATCAATTTGTATATTCTCGTTTCGAAAATAGGGTTTACTTATTGCTAACCAAAATTACCTTTCAATCGTACCGGAATCTTTTGGGTGCAGTGAACTGTCTATCTATTCGATAGTTCGGGACCTTTGGGCGAGATGAATTCGGTGTTTTCATCAACGTAATCTGATATAATTAAGTTTCCCGGGATCAGGTGCTTAAATTGAAGGTTAAGCATCATAAATGGCAGGAAGAGGAGGTATGAGACTCTCATCTATAAATGGGGTGAAGATATACACCCTTACTTCGGATCAACGCTCACTCACCAGCTTGATGTCCGTGAAGAAGCAGCGTGCCCTTCGAAAAGACAAAGGTATGGAGTTATTCGAGGAGATACTTTTATATGAGTTGATATTTCATTAATCTTCGTTAATGACTCTATCTTAGCATGGTACTGTGAGTCACTAGTTGATGAGTTCTTATCAAAGGAATATCACGTGACTAGGAATTTGTATAATGAATGTATTTGTTGTATTTGTATCCTTAATAAGTAGTAGATGCTTCATCGATTAATGTTTTTTGTTTGATGAAATTTATTTAATGCTTGTGTTGTGCACTTTAGTATGCATGCAATTAGTATTAATTGAAGAGGATAAGAAGCACATAAAAAAATATTGGTCATTGTGAAAATTGTATCATAGTTAGACAAACGGTAACAAACATTAAACTTGATTAGTTTTAGTCAAGGATTAAATTATCGGTTTCCACGGATATATCAGTACTTGGATTTTACAGATATATCGGATATTTCGAAGATATATCGGTATGTTTTTGTATATGAGCATTAATAAATGATAGATATATCGGTATTGACGGATATATCAATACTTATAATTTATGGATGTTTCGGAGATATATCGGTAGATATATCGGAAATTTTTATCATTGGGTTTAGTCTAAATAATATTAATGGCATTAGAAAAGTGGTAGATATTCCTAGTTGATCTGTGCAAAAATTCAATATCATGTTCAACTATTGATTAAATAAAAATAAATAAAATTTAAAATTCCATGTGATATAAACTATAAAATGATTTGAAGTATGAGCATTATAATTAATTGTAGTACTCTCGTGCAATGAGAATCTTGTTTTTTAACATCTAAATTCATATGAATGAAAAATAATAGGTGCCACAACAAAAATTTATTTAATCTGCATTTTTCTTATCTATTGCATGGATATTTTGGTATATTAAATTGGAAAAAAAATATTTGGTACGTTTATATTTGTGTGTGATTATATAAATGTTAATACTCTAAATTTTATAAAAATTTTAAAGTTAAATATATTTGTGAGAGAATAATATTTGGATGATTGCTCATTTGAGAAGTCATTGTGTTACATGCATATGATGGAAATCATGTTTTGTTATGATGAAAAATATTTTCGACCAATTAAAGTAGGTGTTAAATTTGAGACTCATTAAATATAATTCCGAATTTTGGGGTCAGACTTTTCATAAATCACATGCTAAAATCGGAGCCTTGTACATTTGTTATAATATTTAATTTTTTTTAAAATAAACAAACTATTATAAAGAAAGAGAGATAAATAAAGAGAATAAAAATATGAATCATTATATTTGACTTTGATTAGATATTTTTAGGCTTATAAGATGGTCAAAGGTTATAAATATGAGAAAATTAAAAATCTTAGTGAGAAAGTTAAAGATCTTACATAAATGATGATCATTCATTTTGAAGTAATGATTATTTATAATAAAATATATATAATGCAAGTTAAAATTCTTTTAAATTTTTTGTAAAATTATCAATAATTTAATTTTGTGCTAACATAGTGATTTGAATTAGAAGATATCTTAGATATTTTTTAAATGATTCTTGTTAATTATGAAATGAAAAATAAATAAATTGGAGTTTAGTTTTATATTAGTTGGTGTAGTTGTTGGTTAGTTCATATGTTTCATAAGTAATTATTTATATTACTCTGATTTTTTTTCTATACTTAATCTTAAAATAAATTTATTTATTTTCTTAGGAGATAAGATTGTCTCTTAGAAAATTATAAATTCATATTATAGATTTTTTATCAGTATATGATTATGCACAACTCGAATTTGAATGCTCATCCAATCATAAGTGTTTATGATTTTAAAATCTTAGATATTTCTTTATATATCTCAGTATATAAAAAGCAACATGAAGATAAAAATATTGGACATAATATAGAAAATAATAAATTATATTGACTACATATGTTTAACTGATCTGAACATATCTGAATAATTAATATTTTTTTTTGATTTTTATAGATATAATAGAATTAACTAGATATGTCATATTAAGAGTGAAGTCAATATTTAATTAATAAGAGTATCTACTAGAGCACAATTCAAATTATCAATCTCTACTTTTACAAGAGTATTTAATACATATCTCATGTGTGATAATAAGATATTTTTATAAAATAAATTATTTTTATGCTAACAAAGTATTCGAGTCTTATATGATTCTTTTGTGAAATTATGGTTGAAAGTATTTTTTAAGTTGATTGATGCTCAACTTGTTATCTCTTGTAATTAGAATATTTTTTATGTATAAAAATATTAAAATTATCTTGTAACCAGGACACTTCAGGAAGAAAAAAATATATATTAGTAACATTTCCTATTAACCTAAATGAGGTCATTATTTGTGAACAACTTGTAAATTAGGTTTTTATTGATTATTTTAGGTTGGATCATATATTTTATAATTGATAAATTATATGTTATCTTATCGAGCAGATCTTATATTTAAAATATCTAATAAGTAAACATCATTATATAATAATATATTTGATTCTGGTATAATTATTTTTTTCTTATTTTTTTTAGTAAGGTTATTCTAAGAAAACTATAAAATCATGTTGTACATCTCTTAGCACATATTAGTGTCATACTCGAATATAAATATTTGGTGAACTAGAAGTATTTATGATTCTTGAAACAAATCTCAATTTATGAAGATTTTTTCACATTACTAAGTGTGCGAATAGATTCATCAAGATAAATATGTATAAAATAATATAGAAAATAATTAATTATATTAATTGTATATGTTATATATGATTTGATCATAATTAAATAGCTAATATTTTTTATGATTCTTATTTCTAGATCAATAGAGAAGTATAATCTAAAAGATCAATTATTGAAAGAGTATTATGTGCATATATCCTATATGACAAGATGATATTTTTTGTATAATAAATTATTTTTATGTCAAAAAAATATTTGAGTTTTCAGATATTTTTTTGCCGAAATTATGATTGAAAGTATTCATTAAGTTGATTATTTTATAACTTATTATTTTTTGTAGTTAGAATATTATTTATATAGATAAGTACTAAAATTATCATTTCATAAAAATTCATTGAGAAGAATAATGAAAAAATAATAATATATTTATATAATTCAAATAAGGTAATTATTTATAAATTTTTTTTAAAATAGGTTTTCTATGATTCTTTTAGGCTATATAATACTTTTTTGTAATTTGCAAATAATTTTTAATTGTATTGTTGGTATCATAGGTTGCTATTCTATATATATCTCATTTTTCAAGTTATTATAAAGAAATTTAATCTTAACATCTAGTTGATGTATCATTTAAATGTGAGATAATATATGTGACATAAAAATATCCATTAAAATTTTCTTGACCATTAGTGAATAAGTGTCTTGGAGTCAATGCTAAATAATCAAGTGTATCCTTTTAATACAAGTCTCAATTTTATGTGATTTATCTTTTAATTTGAATTTGTCTTCATGATAAACATATATCTATAACCAATAATAGACATTATTGATGGTCATGATATTATTTTTAGGTAACATTAGAGTGGAGAAGATAGATCTTTTTGATCATTGTTTGATATCATTTTGAATAAAATAATGTCTTAAACTGTGAATTGAGTATTCTAGTATTGTCAATAGATGTAATAAATAAATAAAATAAGAAATAAAGAAAAACTATGATAAATTTGTGAAATCGAATGGTAAGTGCAAGTCATTGGTTTCTTCCAAAGAGTGATTGAAAGATCAATATCAGAGAGATTGGTTGTAGCATCATCTAGCTCAATGATAAGCTCCTCTCTAGTTTGAAAAGGATGAATATATCTCTTTTTTCTTGTATAAGTTTTAAGTTATGGGTGATTAATTTTATGGTATACTGATTCAATATGAGTTTGTACTAGTGAAGATTTGTTGTTTATGCTATCATTTGGGTTTGAAAGAGATTTCTCAATTCAAGATTTTTTACTATATTCAGGCTCAGGTTAATGTGAATTCGTTGATAGATATGATAACTCAATGATAGTAATATCATACTTTGTAATAATTTGTCCTGTTATAGTTGATGAGTAATTCATTTTATTAATCGATGGTCGGAGAAGGGATATACGTAAGGAAGAAATGATAATGAATATAGGCATAACATCATGATTTATGTTTTTTTTGTTTTTTTAAAAATGAGTCATAGCAAAAGAATAACATTGGTACTCACTAAAATCTTAATAGTATTTGTTGAGAGTAATATCATACTTAATAACCTATTGTGTTTGTTTTGCATATTTTTTCATGCTGTAGTTATCTCTAAAAATGATATACCCCCAATTCTACTCTAACCTATCAATTCTTGGATGAAACAAATGGGCTCATAACAAACATATGCATTGCTCTCTTGATGTATATTGTAGTTACAAACATATAGTATAGTGCATGGTACATATTTCAGTGTATGTTGTTGAGATATCAACTATACATCTGCTCATATCCTCCTTAAATTGATACTCCAATTTCTCAGCAATATATATCAAAACGTATTCTTTTTTATTTAGAAATTGTAATGGTTTGGCTACGAGTGATAGAATTACGTTTACAATGTCTCGAGTGCTGGTAATCCAGGGCCATGTTGTCCTGCCCAAAACCTGCCCCATTTGCCAGCTAGGATTGACAGAAAATCGAGCCGGACTACACTTGGGTCAAATGGGTTTGGGATTTTGGGGCAGATTAAGTTGCCCATTGGAGCTAGTCCATGCCATGCTCACGATTGCATTCCATTGTTGTTGTCTATGTGGGTTGCTGTGAAAACTGATTTATTGAAGTACCCTTTCTTTTTCTTCATTCTATCCTTTTCTCTTTTGCTAGATCATCAGCAAAGAGTGGAACTGATTCAAGATCTGAGGTTTGAAACTACCACAACCAAAATTAAAGTAACACCCAAGGGAGAGTTTCTCATTGCTTATGGTATTTGAATTTGTAGATTTGATTGAATTAGTTTGTGTGCTCTTGTTGCTTGTCCTCATCATTATTATTGTTATAATGCAGGAATATACCCACCCCGAGTTAAAGTGTACGAACTAAGGCAGTTTTCCATGAAATTTGAAAGGCATTTTGACTCTGAGATACTTAATTTCCAGGCATGTGCAACGACGTACAAGTTACACCACGTGATGTTTTGTCTGACTAGAATGTGTAGCTAGTTCAGCTAGCCTTTGATGCTTATGTATTTTTCATGGAATATTTTAGTGTTCATGTAGATACTGACGGATGACTTCTCAAAGATTGCATTTTTATGTGCTGACCGATCTATTTGCCTGCATGCAAAATATGGAAAGCATTACAACTTACGTATCCCAAGGTTGCTTCTTTATCGATCTTGCTATTTTGCATTGGCGATTGCACTGGCTTGAAATTAAGACACGGCTATTAATTTAAAGATTTCTTCTTGATTGGTATTGTGGGCAGTCTTCATCTTCTATGACTTGCTCAACTTTTTTATTGAAGTTATATGTGCTCCTCTTGTTGTAGAATGGGGAGGGACATTGCGTATGATTGTTGGTCATGTGACTTGCTTTGTGCTGCTTCATCTCCTGACCTCTTTCGGCTAAATTTAGAACAAGTTTGTCGTCTCGCTCACTTGTTTATAGTACATGTCTCTTAATAATAGCGATATTTCTTCATTTTCGATTGAAATATTGAACATAGTGGATGCTTTTTAGTTGGCTGGCTTATCCACATGTCTGGGAATCAGAAAAATATGCATTTTATAATTAGGATGTGAAGATTACTTTGAAATACAAACATGAGGATTGAGTCAAGAAATTTAAAGAATTAATATAACCAAAAAAAAAACTCTTAGTTCATGTTCCATTTATCCATTATAAAAATAATTATTGCTTTGTACTTAAACCTAATTATTTTTAAGTTTTTTGGATGTTTGGTTTGATTTTTTTAATTGTAGTTTATTTAGATTTTCTATTTTTTTTTGTTATTTTAATTTTATGATGGGAGCACCCAATATATGGGCTATCTCAATGTTTTTTTCTTTGTTTCTATAACTACAAGTTTTGGTTTTACAAGAGGTGTCAAGTGGGATGTGTGGCCCGGTCATAGCTCGAGGCATAGCCCGACTGAGTCGTGCCTGACCCAGCATTGCATGCTTCAGAACTGTGCCTGGACCTGAGTCGTGCTGGCCCAAAGCACGAATCATGCCATGTTAGGCCAGAGGTTTCCTTGTCTTGTGCCTGACCTGGCATCACCCATATGCCTAGCTTGTTGGTACTGTCCACTGGCATGATGACCGTGACTTGGGAACTAGTCAATGCTCATAGAAAATTAGGTAACTAGTTTTTTTGGTGGTGGTGTTTGGTGGTTGTGGTGGTGCTGCCCAAAAAACTGGTACGATCCTGCATGACCCGAGATGAATTAGCACATTAGGTGTGTGTCTGCCCGGAATTGTGCCAAGCTAGGCCAGGGAGACTATCAGTCGTGCCATCTGCACGATCCGTTTGACCAACTTTTTGCTTCATTTCATGTATATCATAGTTAGGTGACATGTATGGAAAATATTATTCATATTTTATTTAGTTTACTTCTATCATAATATCATAGTTAGGGTTTGTGCACCCTAAAATGAGATATTGCAAAATGATATATGGGCCCTTGTTCGCGTGGATGATAATGCCCGCGAACGATGTGTTAATGTGATGTGGATGGTGCACAATGTGGTGCAGTGCATTAATGTGACAATGTGGTGCAATTCGTTAACATGAGTTGAATGGCATGCAATGTGTGGTGCAGTGCATTGACATGGCTGCATGGTGTTGCATGTTGGCATGACTTGGATGGTGTGCTGCATGTTAGCGTTATAGTATGGCGATAGGGTCCACAATGTGTGTGTCTGTGGCTAACAGTGTTGAAGTTTTTGGGATAATGTTCTACTGCACTTGCAGTCTCATGTGACGTGGCATGCATAGTGTCTGATTGTGTGCAGTGTGTTGCAGCATTGTGTGGTAGTGTGATGCAGTGTAATGCACTTGCAGTTGTGATATTTATTTACCTACTAGGACTAAGCCGATGCCGGAGAGGAAAGGCTCGCCGAGCCCCGAAAGGGTGAAGATGCGCGGCAGCGCGATGGCGTACCACCGAAATCCTAATTTTTTTTAAATAATTAGAGTTTTGTCCGACCCGAACTAGGTCGGACCCGGTAGTTTTTGGACTGAGGGTCCGTGCCGGGCCAGGCACATCATGTTTACTGTACCGTGCCGTGCATAGCCCGCCACGGTAGCCCGGTTGAGTGGCCTAAAATCATTTGACACCTCTAGCAAATTACTCCCTCTTAGTGATGAGCCAAAAGAGATCTAATTAGTCTCTGATTCTTGATTATTAATTATTTTAAGATAATGTAACGATACATAAATATTTTTAATTTTCATGTGTTTCACAATG
This sequence comes from Sapria himalayana, assembly GCA_029783825.1. Classification (NCBI taxonomy): domain Eukaryota; kingdom Viridiplantae; phylum Streptophyta; class Magnoliopsida; order Malpighiales; family Rafflesiaceae; genus Sapria; species Sapria himalayana. The sequence continues at coordinate 20,494 of JAREIK010000702.1, read as the reverse complement.
TACTATATGTTATTAAAATTTGTAGTATCTTTATATTTATCCCAAATCACTTAGATATATAATATGGTTTGTTAGCCGATGGTATTGAAATTAGAGAAGTGTAGATATGTGGAATAGATTATTACTCACTTTACCAATTTCACATAGCTAACTGCTTAGTTTTGGTAGTATTTCTAGCAGAGGTGAATATGACTATTGGAGCAATATAGTGTAATTTTTTTTGCATTGTATTGTGATATTTTTTACCTAATAGTTTTGTGGGGTTTCATAATCATATTTTGAATGTTTATATCTTACTATTTGTATTATTAGGCAAGTCAATCATGTATGAATGAGGTGGCAAACCGTGTTGTAAAGAGATATCGCATGCTACTTGCCTATGAGATAGGGTGAGTTCCGATCATGATAGAAGCATGTGCAAGAGATTCTTGGTACACATTGCATAAAAAGTGATCATGTCAGAAAGAATAAATAGAAGTTATTTTCAAAGAAGAGAGATTTGGAATACTATAAATTATTGACCAACTATCAATTTTATTTAGGGATTCTAGCATGTATTATTATATATATAATTGCTTATTATTTATTATTTTTTACATGTTTTTTTGAATATTGTATTATAGTAGTAATAATATTTAACTTTATATTTTATTAATACAAATTTGAATAATTTATTTTGTGAGTTGTCTTGTTAAATAATTTGATTTTAATATTTTTTTATTGATATTATTTGGTAGGAATTAAATATTTAAAGATAGACTTGATTTTAGATTGAGTAAAATAATTTATATATTATTTCTTTTTTGTTTATTTTATGTTTACAAATGATAATTTTCAATTGTAGTATCATAAATATGTTACTGTTAAATTATGAAGTATGTCAGATAAGAAAGTATATCTTGACATATTATTAGATTTGACCGGGGACCTACTATGATTGAAATTATATATAACCTGAGATATTTTATTATTATTTTTTGAAAATTATACATTTTATTTTTTTTTGAAATAAATTATATATATATATATATATATATATTTAAAATTATTTTCTGCAAAGAATCTAGAATTAATTTAATAAAAATATAAATTTTTAATGAATACCAATGATTTAGACTACATGTATGACTATTAGATTATTTATCAAATTTCACGTATGAGCTTATCTCTTTAAAATGAGATTCCAAAATATTGGAATCTTTATTTAATTGAGGCTAATAGTAGACTTCTTCAATAGAAGATTTTTCGTGATGTTTTATGAGATATATAGTTAACTCATATGTTTTAACTATCATATCAACTAAATATTTTTTTGTAGTCATTTCTTATCTTAGAAAAAGCTTTTCAGTTGAAGTTTGAAAGTTTTTTAGAGTAATTCTTTCATTCAAAAAAATTAGGTGCCTCGATCCTGTCCATGGTCCAGCCCGCCCAAATGTGGGCTGATACTTCACGGCGCACCTCTACAAGCTTGGTCATGTCTGATAGGATGGTCCACCTGCTGCCTATGAGGCTGGAAAAGGTGGATTGTGCCATGCTCATTTGTCATCTCGATGCCCAAATTGTGCCGTGGGCTACCCATATAAGGATTCATATGCTACAAATAAATATCTTTTATTTTGGGTGCGTTTTTAGAGTCTTTGTTAGATATCCAATTAGAAGAGAGTGGTAGTTTTATTTTTATATAAATTTAACGAATTACAATTTGATGATTCATTTCATGACTTATCACATCTGCTACCAAATATCGAGCAAATTAATTTTGTGAAGAATGACTCATTTTTAATCATTAAAAACTGAAAGATTAAATCATTCAAGTTTATGTGTTGATATTAGGAGAAAGAGGAGAGAAGTTGTGCTGCTTGTATAGAATAAAGCAAAGTTTCCTGAGAAGTCAGAATATCTTATAATCGATTCTTTTTATCTTGAGTTTCTGATCATGCTTCCTAATAAATAATTTTGTACTTGCAACTTTATTTTTATGTTTTGTTTTACTTGTATCTTTTTATATGTTTTTGTATTTTTTATTATTTTCTCATGTTAGTATCAGGATTCCCAAAGTATTTTTCTGAGATATTATTTCAACCAGAATGATATTAGAGTATGGTGAAGGACATAAATATGTTCGACTCTAATCGAATTTGTGAACTAGTATCATAATTTTCAGGAACGTCTATTTTTAGTTATAAGTGGAGTTCTTAGCGAAGTTAGTATTGATAGTAAGTGAGATTGCATGAAATTAAAATTGTGTGAGAGAATTTATCCAAATTTTTAGGGTTGATAATTAAGATTCTTTTTCTCTAGCAGTTAAAATGATCTCAACTTGAATACTCATGTCATTGTCAGTTTCTTGCTAATTGATGATATATTTTTAGGATTATATATGAAAAATATTTTTTCTCTCGCCATTCTTGATGAGGGAGTACTAATAAAGCTTTCACTTGATTTTTGTGATGAGATAAAGTGCTCATATCTATTTTGTATATTGTAGAATATATTATATGACTTAAAACTATCTCTGAGAGCTTGATTTGCTATTTTTTTTGTCGTCATGTTTACTTGATTTTGTTTGTATAAGTATATCATAATTTATTTTTTATTTTACTATAAAAATTCGGATGAGATACTATGTTGTTGTTTATATAAGTAGATGATATTTTCGATTAATTTATTTATTTATTTATTTTTTCTTTAAATTAGTATTATAGAAATTTACCTGCCAACTTAAAGGAGTATATTATAGCTTTTATTTTTTTTATATTTTTTTTGTTATTTTACTTTTATGATGAGAGCACCTATTCGTGGGCTACCTAAATAATTTTATCTTTTTTCTTTTTTAGAATTATTTTTATCATTTTTTGTTTTTCAAAGCATTAGAAAACACTTGAATAACTAAATTGGCATTCAAGTTGACATATGGGCTTGGTTTTTCTTCCCCACATTGGGGCTTGAACTTTGTTCAAGTTAAAACTTCTTCATGTTGATTATTTGTGATGTAAATCCCATTTTATCTAACCCTTTTTTTACAGATGAATAATTTTTTAATTTTCAGGAATAAAATAAGTATTTTCTAATTACTTATTAAAATTTGTTTTATAAAATTGAAAAAACGAAAAATCGTGTTCACCAAAAACTATTTTCAATGAAAATAAAAATTAGAAAATTGGGTAAACACAACTTTTAAATTTTATGAAAACACTATACTTGCATTATATATTATGGAATGACTTGTGAATTTGATTTGTATGATTGTTGCTCTTGTACATGCTCATGGTTTCGTGCAGGGAAGATTCCTCTCCCCCCTCAACACGCAATCCCCAGCACTCAATGTAGTTTCTCGCAGGTTTGCTATCAATTTTTTTTTCTACATTTATTCTCTTTTCTTAGTGGTGATCTGATCCGATGGGTGGCTCGGTGCATGCAATTGTCGGTGCACAATTACTTATAGGTGTCAACCGGGCCGGGCCGGCCCGAGCCCGACCCCACGATCGCCCCTCCCGCACAAAACACCGAAGATCGGGTCTGGTTGGACCATACCCGCAGTCCCACGATGCCCGAACCGTACGGCCAGGCCAAGCCCGAGCGGGCTGTGCCGGGCCCGCTTTTTTAACCGTGCCTAGCCCGGCACGAAGGCACGCTCGTGCTAAAAAAATGGGCTGGCCGACACGGCCCGACCCGTTTGACACCTCGACAATTACTATGATGATAAAATGGCCATAATTATCTTTTTAAAAAAAATTCAGCAAGCTTCATGGCCTTGTAGCATGTGGCGGTGAAGATGGTGCAATGGAATGTTTGGATACGAGAACAAGATCTTCAGTTGGAAGAATCAATGATGCTGATACCGATGAGGTTAATTTTTGCTTCTTCTGCCGGAACAAAATCTGCTGCCTTGTCACAGATGACAGGTCGCTGAGCGAGAATGTGTCAATTTCATTTATATAGGCTTTGGCGACATAAGAATTCCTCTTCTTCTGATGTATTTAATCCTCTCTGTTCTAAAGCAGGTGACTTCCTTGGAATTTGAGGATGACGGAGGCTTTCTCATGGTAGTTGGGAGCAATGCTGGAAAGGTTTAGTGTTCATCGCATTAATGTGAGAACTTGGAAAATGAGAAATGTCAAAAAAAAAAACACCTGAGAAGCTTCATGTGTCGTATTAGTTGTTCTTAGATTGAAAATTGCAACATTTGATATATCCATAAATTTCCGATATATCCATAAATTCTAAGTATCGATATATCTATTAATACCGATATATCTATTCTTGATTGATGCTTAATTATAAATACTCACCGATATATCTTCGATATATCCGATATATTCGTAAAATTAGAGGTGTCAACCGGGCCGGGCCGGCCCTGCACGAGGCACGACACGGTTCGGCAGTGCCAGGGCCGGCCCGGCAATAAAATTTTACGTGCTCGGGCTCGTGCTATGCCCAATCACGACACAATCGTGTCGTGCCGTGCCGAGGCCAACCACGCCTCGTGCTATGCCTGGCCCGGCATGGTACCGTGGCTCGTTAGCACGGTATCGTGACCAAATCAGAATTTTTTTTAAAATTAGGGTTTCTGGTGCTTCGAAATTCTAATTTATTTTTTAAATTAGGGTTTCGGGAGTGTGAATTCCTAATTTTTTTTAAATTTAGAGTTTTGGATGAGCCGAAACCCTAATTTTTTTTAATTTAGGGGTCGGCCCACCGGGCCAAACCCGGCGGATCATGCCGTAGGCCCGTGCCGGGCCGAACCCCACAAAAACAGTGACTGTCCAGGCTTGAAAATGCAGTCGGGCCTGAAAAAAAATGTGACGGGCTGGCCCGGCACATTCCGTTTGACACCTTTACGTAAAATTAATGTACCAATATTTTCGTAGAAACCGATATTTTAATCATTGGTGTCAATATAAAAAAGTCATGCACCCAATGCATGAGGCTAAGTGCAAGATTTGGGAGAAGTTAATATCTCTACATCTTTACTCCTGAAAGTGAGAAATGTTGTATTTGGTGTGCCCCGAAATAGAGGCTCGGTTTTCATTGGCCTACTCATTCGCCCAGGAAAGCTACCAGTTCGGCGGCCCCACATCAACACCTTGTCGAACCCAACCTGCCATGCTATACTTCACTACACCTATCCTGATTGGTTTCGCCCAAGCCTGGGCTCATCGTGAAAGTGGCCCTAGCTCATGATTAGTCCGTGCATGATAGACCAATACCCTTCTTCACAGTCGAGTCCCATACTAGCGACAACTCCCCGGGCTCAATAGGACCGGCATGCTAGAACTCCGAAGTTGCTTCACCTTTAGTCCACTTGCACTCTCCTGTTGGAGCATTTTCACACATTTTTTACTCAAATTCGGTGCACGTGGCTTAGTGCCAGGTCTGAGAGAGGTTAATATTTTGACAATTTTATTTTTGAAATTTATAAAAGTTGTGTCTGACGAGTCTCGAATCAAGGGCTTGCTTGTCACGGGCCTACTCATTCGCACAGGGAAGCTGCATGTGTGGCAGCCTCACATCAGCACCCTTGTGAGACCCAGCCTGCCATGCTACGCTTCATGCATCCGTGCGTAATGTAATTGAAAAAAGATTGATGCTTTACGAAAGCTAATTTGAATCATTTGCAGGTGTTTCTTTATGATCTACGATCATCATTGCCCGTTACAGTCAAAGATCACATGTAAGTTTATTTATTAGACAACAATTCCCAAGTTGCCCTTCAATTTTTTTTTGTTTCTTCTTTTTTTAATTGAAGTTGTCGTGCAGGTATGGCAGCCCGATATTGGATATCAAGTGGCATCAAACTCTTAATTGTGAACGTAAGCTAATCACTTCTGACAAGCATGTTGTAAGAATATGGGATCCAGAGACGGTAAGGATGATTTCTCTAGTGCTTTTTTTTGCGGGGGGTGCCTCATGATTTTTCTGTGGTGCAGGGTGATGGCATGACTAGCATCGAGCCCTCGGGCCAGATGATAAATGATGTCTGTGTTTTTGCTGGGAGTTGCTTGATCTTTCTGGCCCAGGAGAGCAGCCTGGTTCTATCCTACTTTCTGCCTTCCTTGGGCCCGGCCCAGCTCCTAAGTGGTGTTCTTACTTTGAGAAAACAACTGTGTGCATCTGCTCTCTCTCTCTCTCTCTCTCTATCTTTTTGTGCTGGTTGACACAAATGGCCCTTATCTTTTATGATAATTACAATTCGACCTTGCAGGAAGAGCTGGAAGAGAATGCAAAAACAGCCATATATGATAATTACAAATTCTTAACGAGGGACGATATTGAGAAATTGAACTTGACTAAATTGATCGGCATCGATCTCTTGAAGCCTTCCATGCATGGATTTTTCATTGACCACCGGTTGTATGTGAAGGTTAGCCCCTCACCCTATTTCTTCTTCTTCTTTTTTTTTTGAACACCAAGGACTACAGGGCCCACTTACGTGGCCCCTTACGTCCCCTTGGGCTCCCAGAGAACAGAGCAGGTAAGTAATATCCCGAGTACCCCCCCACCGGCAAGACTTGAACTCGTGACCTCCTGGTCATTGCCAAGAGTCTTCACCAGCTAAGCTCCCTATGAGAGGGGTCCCCCACTGTTTCTTCTACATTATGAGAGGTGGCTTCTGTTCTATTATTAATTTTGAAACTATAATTTTTTTATATGTCAATATTTTGTCAACTTTTTTAAAAAAATTCCTGATTTTTTAGATTATTATTTATGTTAAAATAATTTCAAATTTGTGACGTTCATATACGTGACTTTAGGTTTTTTATTAGGTGTGTGAGCCTGCCTATCACCTCATGCACCACCATTGTTGGTGTCCATCCATTGTAGCTGTCATGTTGGTGCCACATTGGATACTTTGCTTGCTCCAACCCTATTCATACCGCCTGGATGGGGTCCTTATATGGGGCCTCGAGGCCCATATATGGGGTACTTATGGGCCCTATACTTTACTGACTTATAATAGGGATGGGTGGAGGGGCAGGAAGGGGATAAAATAAAAAAGATTATAAAAAAGATAGATGCTTACATATTCATGTATGTCTATATCTCTTGATGCAGTGTAAGCAGTGGGCCGATCCTTTTCATATGAAACATATGTTGAGGAGCAGAAAAAAAAGAAGATGGAACAAGTGCGGGCCTCTCGTATCACAGTATGTTTTCCTCACAAAAAATTGTGCTTCTCCTCACGGAGACGGAGTTTGCTTTTCTCTGCCACAACTACTCTTTAAATGTTCTGTGCGTGCGTGCATGCGTATGTGCGTGCGTGCGTGCATGCGTATGTGCGTGCGTGCGTGCGCATGTGAGTGCCCAAGAAACAGGTCTGGATCTGCATCCGGGAGGGCCCAAGAAACAGACCTCTTTGTTAGAAGAGCATTTTGAGCCGGTGATGAATGAGGGCCAACGGCGAGCGACTCTGATGCCTCCTCCATGGATCAAAGTGCCGGAGATGGTTTCAAAAAATAGATGCCACGGGTTCCTGTGTAAGTCGGTCTTTCATGGCAGCGTGGGTTAGCATGCCCCAGCCCAACGTCTCGTGTCGGCAAGCCTCTGGCTGGGTCACGGTCTCTACTCTGTGGTGCTGATGTTTGTTTTTGATGTCATCTAGTTTATACGAAGTGAAGGACGAGAGGCACGCAGAAGCATTCTGGAACAGCATATCACTTGTAAAAGAGGATGCTCTTACTTTGGAAGAGAGGATCGCTGCTCTTGCTGATGATGATCCTCCATAGAATATGCTTCGTGCTGCCCCGACACCATTAAGTTCGGGGATGGTGGTTCCAGAAAGATTTCTTTCATCTCCAAGAGCTCTGTCAAGCCGCACAGGAAGAAGCACGGGCTAGACGAAGAAGAAGAATATAGCGATGATAATAATAATAATAATAATAATAATAATAATAATAATAATAATAATAATAATAATGGTGGTGGGGAAGGAAGGCGTGTAAAGGGTAGAGGGGTCCCGTCTTTGGGCTTCAAGGCTAATAAAAATTCTGCGTGGAAGAGGAGGAATTACAAAATATAATTTATTTCTTAATTTTAATTAAAATTTTGTTTTTTCAATCTTCTTTTATATTCTTGACTATCTTTTGTCTCACATGTGTGTGTCCCAATCTAGCAGCATATTGTAAGAGTTTTTTGAAGGGCGAAAATGTAAATTGGGTGTGTTGGACCAACTCGACCTTAAATTTGGCAGCCCAGTCGAGCTATCATGTGGGAGGTAAGATTGACACGGACTAATTGCCTTGCTGGCAGTGGCCGATCAGGTAGTGCCTTGCTGCCTGTAACGACCATGTGCTTGCAGCTGCATAGCATGTGATCTGCCATGTGGCTGTGCCTTCGTGGTATGACATGGCACTAGTCGAGCTATGCCATGGGCTGGTTGCGGAGTTGGTCCTCTGTTTTAAGGGTGATGAGTCATGGGAGCAGGGTCATCTGACCCTATTGTGGTGTAAGTCAACTCTTATTTACCTGACTAATTGTAATTGGTAATGTAACTGAGATCTGATTTACGTGGCTATTTTTTAAAAAAATAAATCCAGATCCATGGGCTGTCACTCGATGAGACTTAACTCTTAATCCATGGCTGATCCTGTGTCCCTAGCCCGGTGGATTGTGCCAATGGGCTGTCCATGCCTCACATAGCATGAGGCATGGCTCGTGCCGGCCCAACACGGCTCGTGTTGACCCAGCAAGGTATGAGCTATGATAATTGCAATATTCATTTTAATTACTTATTAGTTTATTTTTATAGAAATATTAATTGCAAAATAAAATTATGAATGAGACAAAGATAATTAAATAATTCATCTTCATCAAAAAAATTTATAAGCTTATAAAAAGAATCAAAAATTTAAAAATAAAAAATTAATATTTAGTAATATATTTTAATTTGATTTTGAATCTTTTTAGGGTTTTACAAATATATTTTAATTAATATCTATCTTATTAATAATAGTTTATTAATCTATTTTATGATCAGTATTATAATATCGATCAATAAAATTATTTATATTAAATAAACATGATATTTAATTTTTATGTTTATTATAATTAAATATTGTATTAACATTCGAAAAAAAAAATTAAAAATTATAATATTTTCAATGGTGATAACCTTGAAAATGAAAAAAAATCATAAATTTTTTTTTTTTGTTTTTAAATTTTTTAAATAAAACCTATAAACCACAAAATACCTAAATACTTAAATTACTAAACTTCTAAACCCTGATACTACTGCACTACACATACATAACGATGGACAACAGTACACACGTAGAGGTGTCAAACGTGCCGGGCCAGCCCGGCATGTTTTTAAACCGTGCCTGGGCCCGTGCCGTGCCCAGGTTAAGAACAGCTCGTGCCGTGCCGTGCCGTGGCACGGCACGTCGGCACGGGTTCGTCCCGTGCCGGTTCACGCAGGCACGGATGGCGACGTGGGGCGTGGGCATGAGCGTGAGTGCGTGAGTCGTGACTTGAGACCTGTCCCCTGGCCCCCCCCTTCCCCCGGTAAAAAGACCGCGGGTCGGGTCTGATTGGACCCGACCCACGGTCCCGACTGCCGATACCCCACGGGCTTAGACCCGACCAATCCCAACGGCCAAAAAAAAAAATTCAAACATCACAGATTTTCAGCCGTTGGATTCGCCTCCAACGGCTAGGGGGCAGAATCCAACGGTCCTCGTGATTCTGCCCCTTAAAAATATACAAAAAAATCAAAAAAATAATAAAAAAATTTCTTTTTTTATAAAAAATTAATTTCTTTAGCCTATAAATTCTACCCCCCTCCCTATAACATTTATGTTTTTCAAAAACATATCTCCTCTCAAAACTTTCTCTCTCACATAAACCGTGCATCTCTCTCTCGGGCCACGGGATTTTGATTTCGGCTTAGATTTTCGTGAAACTCTACTTGAGTATTGAACATCAGAGCTTCCTGCGGTGCAACTTGCACGTGACTAACCTCATTGCTTTTACCGGGTAATTTATTTTACGTTTTTATTTACTTTCTCTCTCTAAAGCTTATCTCTCTAAAAAAACATAGGAAATAAAAACATAAAAAATGACAAATACACCTGACACGTATTTAAATTTGGAAAATGAAAATGTTAGTGTAACACAGATGTCTGCGGCTGCTGAAACTTTGGTTTCTCCAGTTGTCTCAACCCAAAGTTCTAAAAAACAAAAAACTAGGAGGACATCTGTAGTTTGGACTCATTTTAAAATCATAACACATGTAAATGTTAGGGGTGAGGAACTTGAAATGGCACAGTGCAAATATTGTATGAGACTTTTAACATGCAAGAGTTCATGTGGGACTGGGCACCTTAAGAGGCATGCCGAATTATGCACCAAAAAATATGGACCCTTAGATCCTAGGCAAACCCAACTTGGCACTATATTTTTTGACACTGGATCGAGTTCAGTCTCAAAGTTTACTCCCTTTGTATACTCCAGCGAGTTGGGTATGGACGGCATGGCCAGGCTCATCACATTGATGGGTCTTCCGATCAGATTTTCGAAAGATCCGAGGGTAGGGTGCATAATGCAGACTTATTTTCAGCCATCCTATCGTAGGATTCCTAGGTCCACATCTAGGAGTGACATACTAAAGATATATAAGTTAGAAAAACAAAAAATAATTAAGGAATTTATGGCATATAGTGGAGTGGTGTCCGTGACATCTGATATATGGACATGTCACGATGATTCTTCTTATGCATGTCTCACGAGTCACTATGTAGATTCTAACTGGACAATCAATAAAAAAATATTAGGGTTCACTGAGATTCTTCATCCTCATGATGGCCCGGCCATTTTTGAGTGTATGATGAAAATATTTAGGGAATATAAAATTCAAAATAAAATTTTTAGTGTCACTTTCGATAATGCTTCTAATAATGGAGTAGAGATCAATATGTTTGTTAGGAATATTAGAGACGCACCATTAGGAGAGATCTTTCATGTCAGATGCATGTGTCATGTGATTAACCTAATAGTTCAAGCGGGTATGAAGGTGTGTTGCCCCGCGTTGGAAAATATACACAATGCACTCAAGTATATTCGCACTCCTCGCAGACTACAAGAGTTTGGTAATCTCTGTTTGTCTGCGAATCTTAAGAAGAAGAAATTTCAATCGGATGTGAGACATCGTTGGAATTACACATGCCTGATGTTGGAATCATGTGTTGGATACGAACACGTGATATCCGACTACGTCAATAGTAAGAGTGACGAACTTATTATTAGCGACACTAACTGGGCTTCAGGAATTTCATTTATGAAATTCCTGAAGATATTTTATGACACGACGAACATGTGTTCATCAGTTTATATGCCCACCACTTGCTTTGCACTCCGGTGCATATGCAACATTAGTAGCATGTTTAGGAAGCATCGAGCTGACCCGACGCTTAGCCATATGGTTGCAGAGATGGAGACCAAGTACTTGAAGTACTGGTCCACCATTCCATCTCTTTATTGCCTCGCTGCATGCATGAACCCTATAGCTAAGGTGGAAGGGGTTGAAAACACCCTGACTTTCATTTCCTCGTGCATGAACCTAGAAGAGCCACCTGAAGGGTTCATTTACGAGAAGTTGATAGACCTGTTCACATACTACGATACTAGGTATGGTGGTGGTGGTGGTGAGATTGTGATTACGGACATTGATACCTTGTTCGGAGATGATGATTATTCCATTAACCTAGCGAGGGAGAAACGTAGGGGTGGACCATCACATAGGAGTGAGCTGTCTCGGTACTTAGATACCGATTACTGCTCAATCCTATCACATTCTGATAATAAGAATCTTGATTTATTACAGTGGTGGAAATCATATGAGTCCACCTATCCCGTGCTATCTAGGATGGCACGTGATCTACTGACTCCTCCGGTGTCGAGCGTAGCATCGGAGTCTGCTTTTTCTGTTGCAGTGAACGTGATTTCGGATAGGAGATCGAGATTACGTCCAGATATAGTTGAGGCATTGGCATGTTTGAAGGATTGGGAGGAATCGAGGTTTAGCATCCATGATCGTGCTGAAGCTGGGACTGTGACAGACACTGCAGTCGCATCCACATCCACTATGATGGCGAAGGAGCTGATTGCCGATGATGCTGATCCATATGATACTGATCTTGATGTTGCGGCTGATGATTCTCATGATATGCCGCTTGACGATTGATGCTGATCTGCTGTTTTTTTTCGATGTTTTTTTATTCATTGTATTTATATGCTTTGTCTGTACGTTGTGCTTGTGTTGAAACTTATACTTGTTTTGTTCGGACCATCGGTTTCAAATGCATGATTGATAATTTTTCATTTCTGTAGTTTAATTTTTTTTTTAATTTTAATTTTTCCTAACATAATGTATTGATTTAATTTTTTTACGATTTAAATTTTATTTTAAAAATTAATAACATTAATTTATAATTAATAAATTATAAATATAAATAAAGCTATACTTAGTTGATTGTGATAAAAAAATAATTTTCTAAAATTTGTTTTTTTTTAAATTTTAATTTTTAACATTTTTAAAAAAAATTATATTTAATAATTAATACTCTACACTACATAGTATAGAGAGTAGACTACAGTCACTATGACACTATACTTAACTTAAAATTAAGAAATATAATTTACACTATATAAATTAAAAAAAAAATACAATATTCTGATTTCAGAATTCAGAGAATCAGAATTCTGCCTGGCCTCTCCTCTCGTGACCCGTCACCCGTCCCTTCCCGGTCCCGTGCCCACCTTCCCGGCCCTACCTCTCTCACACCCTCAACGGCTCAGCCAGTCAATCTATGGCTGTATGGCCAGGCCGGGCCCGAGCGGGCCCGCCTATATTCAAACCGTGCCATGCCGGGCACGGTACGGAATGGTAGAACGATCGTGCTGGGAAAAAATGGGCCATGTCGTGCCGGGCCGGCCCATTTGACACCTCTATACACACGTGCGCATATTCTTGTCTATTTTGGTGTGACATCTAGAGGGGCCAGCAAGTCCTGGAAGCAGCCAGAATTATGGGCCACCAGCATAGAGAGGGTCCCGCTAGCAAGCTGGGATGATAACATTCAAACAAGAGATGAGACCGAGCAAAGTGGTCGGTAGTAAACCCAGGAGTAGCTAGGAATGGGTCCCACTAGCACTATCAGGCAGCATAGAGGGCCACCCAACCGTCGCCCAATAGGAGTAGCGGGTAATCCATGATTAATTGGAGAGCCGACAAAATCCGAAGCATCACCAAGCAGGGCCAGTAAGCAATGGAGTCCAGACCAGCCACACGGGAGCGAAAGATTTAAACTTGTAGTTTATGTTTGTATTCTTATTTGTATTAAGGACTTTGTATGCACCATGTACTTGTAGAGATGGATCATGACATACACACACACACACAATCTTGTCGGTTCTCTATGTAGCATGCAATGAGGGCAACTGGACCCATGAGTATCTCTAAGTGGAGCCTACTAATGCATTTTGTTAATACACATTAGGCGATGCTACACTCCAAGGAGCAGAAGACCCATCTTTATAGCATTTTGTAATTTTACTTGTATTCTAGCTTGGTTGTACGTGTAGATAATTAGACTATGAGATGGACCTCATCACACATGCACACCGATGCATGCATATTTTTTGATATTTTGTCGGTGCAACATACAGCCACTTCTTGGAGCTCGAGGAGGAATCATTCTAACCCAAGAGATACTCTTTTGAGCATCATTGGAGCAAAAGAATGTGGAATTCAGAGGTGAGAATGAATTGACAAAGTGCCATAGATATGGACTTGTGGATTTATGGGTATTCAGTTTTACATGTATTCCATTGCATAGCAATGACATAGGCAAACACTTGATGCTGCATGTCACACACATGCACAATCTTCTATTTGCATAGTTTTAATATGGTGCATCATTCAGGTTCCTCCAAAAGGCTTGGACAAATCCGAATGGAAAGGACGCAGTGCGCATAATGACTCAATGCCAACTCTGATGTCCGGGAATGCCAGGTGATTTTAGTTATATTCGTACGCTTGGAATTATTAGGCATTATGTTTTTTTATGTATTTTATGCATAGAATCATTAAGGTGCATAGGATTTGGCGGGCAGGTCTAAATTAGTCAGCTTTTTAGTCTCTTTTAAGTTGTGTGCCTAAATGATAAATAAAGTGTGTATTTTCCAAAAAAAACAAAAAAAAACATAAACCCTAAAGTTTAAATCCTAAACCTTAAACCATAAACTATAACTCTACTCCATAAACCCTAAATCCTAAATCTCATGTTTTGGTCATTTATAATCAAATGACTAAGTGTTAAATTTAAATAGAAATTCACAACTTTTAGGAATGTCACAGATTTATCTTTTTGTATATGTAACACAAAGTCATGACGCAAGGGGTGAGTTATGGATTCAGTCTCTTTCTTGCTTTAGATTTTTGTAGCATTAGCAATGGTCATGATTGTGTATTTTGTCTCTAGAACACAAAATCATATCGATGAGAATATGCCATTACTTGTGTCACTCTGTTGAACATATTGTTATGGCACTAAGAATGATCATGAATACATATTTAATCACTATAATACTGGGTAACAGTATTTGATATGACCATAGCTTGTGCATTTTATCTTTATATTGCAAAGTCATTGCTCTAGGAATGATTGTAACTTTGGACATTCCTCAAGAGCAAAAGTCATGACCCTAGAAATAGTTAAAGCTCGAGTACTACTCTTTATAACTTTCTATAGCTAAAATTCTAGGGATTGGAAATATCACTATGGCTTTTTCCTTTGATTTGTGACCTCAAGAGTCAATATGCAAGACTAATATATTGAGCAATGATTAAAACCATTTATACATTTGAATACGATTCATTTATACCTTTTTGGGTATTGTGAGCTTGTATACATAACTCATTTTATATAAAAAGAAAGAAATGATACTTTTCATATCCATGAGGATATAAAAAAAGGCTTAGACATGCCAATAAAATAAATTTTTTGATTCTTGATTGAAAAAGACCCCATACTTCTTGCCCTGCTCAAACCACCCTGGTGCTAGTTTGTTCTATTGGCTACAAGGTGGTTATTTTTTTAGAGATGAACTATGTTTTAAAGAAATTGCTTTGAGTGTGTGCATGAGAGATATTTTAGAAGAAATTACATTAATCAATATAAATAGCATCCTAAACAACTAGCTATTTCAACACATAGGGGTACAACTTTGGTTTAGTCTGTTAGCGTACATGAGTCAACTTACCTTTGATAGCCCAGTGATTCAACATCAAATATGATTAGACATAATTTCGATAAAGTAAAAGCTTCTATTATTTTGGATAGAGCTTTAGTAGTCATTATAGAGTTGAGAGAAGAACAAAATAAATTATTTTAATTCTTCATTATAATTTAAATTTTTATTTTATTTATTTATCAGTTTATTATTATAGAAATATCAATTACAAAATAAATTATTAGTGAGACAGATCTAAGTTAAATTAAACTGGTATATCCTAAATAATAAAGAATAAATCTTCTTTTTTTTCATTATAATTTTAAATATTCATTTTAATTATTTATTTTTTTATTTATATATAAATATTAATTACAAAATAAATTGAGCTGGACAAAAATAATTTATATAAATTATTTTTCATCAAAATAATATAGATAAACTTTTTAAAAGAAAAAAAAAATTCAAAACAAAAAATTATTATATAGTAATATATTTTGCTTTGCATCTGAATCATTTTAGGTTTTGTACTTATATTATAATTGATATCTATCTTATTAATAATAGATTATTAATTAATTTTTGATCATTATTAGAATATTTATCAATAAAATAGTTTATATTGAATTTATATGATATATAAATATAATGATTATTATAACAAAATATTGAATTCACTTTTGAAAAAAATTTAAAAATTATTATATTTTCTAAGTAAACTCCTAGAACCTATAAACTACTAAATTTTAAAATTAAAAATTCACCTTTGAAAATATCAAAAAATAATAAAAATAATTTTTTTGTTTTTTTATTTTTTAAATAAAACCTATAAACTACTAAATGCATAAACAATTAAATAAGTAAACTTCTAGAACCCTTAATGCATAAATACAGTAACCATTAAACCGATATATAATACATAATAAATAATAAATCTAATTTTTATTTTTATTTATTATAATTTTAAATATTCATTTTAATTATTTATTAGTTTATTTTTATTTAAAAATTTATTACAAAATAAATTATGAGTGTGACAAATATAATTTAAATAATTTATTTTTATTGAAATAAAATATATATATGCATATAAAAATAGTAAAAATTTAAAAATTTAAAAATATTATCTAGTAATATATTTTACTTTAATTTTGAATCAATTTGAGTTTTGTAAATATTTTTTAATTAATTTCTATCTCTTTATTAATAGTTTATTAATTTAATTTTTGATCATTATTATAATATCTATCAATAAAATTGTTTAAATTAGATTTATATGATATATAATTATTAATATTATTATAACCAAAATATTATATTTACATTTAAAAAAATTTAAATATTATTATATTTTCAAAGGTTATAACCTATGAAAATCAGAAAAAATTATAAAAATTTGTTTATTATTTTTTTGTTTAAATAATACCTATAAACCACTAAATGCCTAAAAACATAAATCGCTAAATTTTCAAATGACAAAACATCTAATTACTAAAACCATTAAACTGGTATACATTAATAATAAATCATAAATCTCATTTTAATTATTATTCAGTATAATTTAAAATTTTTATTTTAATTATTTATCAGTTTATTTTTATAGAAATATTTATTATAAAATAAATTATTATTGAGACATATAATTAAAATTAAACTGCTATACATTAAATAATAATTAATAAATCTCATTTTTTTAATTATAATTTTAAATATTCATTTTAATTATTTATTTGTTTATTTTTATATAAATATTAATAAAAAATAAATTATGAGTTAGACAAATATAATTTATATAAATTATTTTTAATCAAAAAATATAAATAAATTTTTTAAAATAAAAAAAAAATCAAAACAAAAAACAATTATATTGTAATATATTTTGCTTTGCTTTTGAATTATTTTAGGTTTTGTAATTATATTGTAATTATATTTTAATTAATAATTATCTTATTAATAATTGATAATTTATTTATTTTTTGAACGTTATTAGAATATTTATCTATAAAATTGGATATATTTAATTTATATGATATATACATATAATGATTATTATAACTAAATATTATCTTCACTTTTAAAAAAAATTTAAAAATTATTATATTTTCAAATGTTATAACCTTAAAAAATGAGAAAAAATAATAAAAATAAATTTTTTGTTATTTCATTTTTTAAATAAAACCTATATATCATTAAATGCTTACTTACTTAAATAAGTAAGCTTATAAATCCTGAAACCCCTAAATACATAAACCTTTTAACAGGTATATAATACTTAATAAATAATAAATCTTATTTTTATTTCTATTTATTATAATTTTAAATATTCATTTTAACAATTTATAGTTTAATTTTTTAGAAAAATTAATTACAAAATTAATTTCGAGTGAGACAAATATTATTTAAATAATTTATTTTAATAAAAAAAATATAAGCTTATAAAAAGAAGTAAAATTTTAAAAATTAAATATTATTGTTTAGTAATATATTTTGATTTGATTTTGAATCATTTTGTGTTATGTAAATATATTTTAATTAATATTTATATTATTAATAATAGAATATTAATTTAATTTTTGATCATTATTATAATATCTATCATTAAAATTATTTATTTTGAATTTATATGATATATAATTAGTAAGATTAATAAATTTATATACATTGTATTAACATTTCAAAACATTTTAAAAATTTTTTTATTTTCAAAGATTATAACCTTTGAAAATTAGAAAAAATCAAAAAAATAATTTTATATTTTTATTATATAAATAAAACCTATAAACCACTAAATGCCTAAAAACATAAATTGCTAAACTCCTAAACGACAAAACTCCTAAATAATCAAACCATTAAACAGGTATACCATATATAATAAATAATAAATCTCATTTTAATTTGTATTCATTATAATTTTAATTTTCATTTTAATTATTTATTAGTTTATTTTTTATAGAAATATCAATCACAAAATAAATAATTAGTGCGACAAATATAATTTTAAAAATTTATTTTTACTCAAAAAAATAAGCTTATATAAAGAAGTAAAACTTAAAAAAAAATCATTGTTTAGTAATTTATTTTAATTTGATTTTGAATCATTATATATAGGTTTTGTAATTATATTTTAATTGCGATAATAATAATAGTTTATTAATTTATTATTTGATCATTTTTATAATATCGAACAATAAAATTACTTATATTCAATTAAAATGTTTTATAATTATTAAGTTATGATAACTAAATATTATAATTACATTTGAAATAAATTAAAAAATTATTATATTTTTAAAGGTTATAAACTTCAAAAATGATAAAAAATAACAAAAATAATTTTTTATTATTTAAATAAAACTTATAAACCACTAAATGCCTAAACATTTAAATCTCTAGACTGCTAAACCCCAAAACCCCCTAAATACTTTACCATTAAACCTATATAACCTAAATAATAAATAATAAATCTCATTTTCATTTGTATTCATTATAATTTTAAGTATTCATTTTAATAATTTTTGAGTTTATTTTTATAGAAATATTAATTACAAAATAAATAATGAGTGAAACAGATATAATTTAAATAAATTATTTTTTAATGAAAAATAATAAGCTTATAAAAATAAACAAAATTTCAAAAATTTAAAATTTAATTTAGTAATATAATTTACATTGATTTTGAATTATTTTGGGTTCTGCAAATATATTTTAATTAATATCTATCTTATTAATAATAGTTTATTAATTTATTTTTTGATCATCAAAATAATATATATTAATACATTTTTTATATTGAATCTACAACAAATATAATTATTAAGATCATTATAACTAAGTATTGTATTCATATTTTAGAACTATTAAAAAATTATTATATTTTTAAAGGTCATAACCTTTGAAAATCACGAAAATTCATAAAAATAAATTTTTTGTTATTTCATTGATTAAATAAAACCTATAAACACGAAAATGTGTAAACATATAAATCAATAAACTACTTAACCCCAAAACCACGAAAAACTTAAACAATTAAATAATAAATCATAAATCTCATTTTTATTAGTATTCATTATAATTTCAAATATACATTTTAATTATTTATTAATTTAATTTTATAGAAATATAAATTAAAAAAAAATTATTAGTGAGATAAATATAATTTAAATAATTTATTTTTCATCAAAAAATATATTGGCTTATAAATGGATACAAAATTTTAAAATTTTAAAATTAATATTTAGTAAAATATTTCACTTTGATTTTGAGTCATTTTAGGTTTTGCAAATATATTTTAAACAATATTTATCTTATTAATAATATGTTATTACTTTTTTATGATCATTATTATAATAAATATCAATAAAATAGTTATATTGAATTTATATGATATATAATTATTATGATTATTATAACTTCATATTGTATTCACTTTTCAAAAAAAATTAAAAATTAATTATATTTTCAAAGGTTATAACCTTCAAAAATGAGAACAAATAACAAAATTAAATTTTTTGTTTTTTTATTTTTTATATAAAACCTATAAACTACTAAATGACTAAATACTAAATGACTAAACTCCTAAACCCCGAAGCCCATAAATACTTAAAACATTAAATTAGTATAGTCTAAATAATAAATCATAAATCTCAGTTTTATTAGTATTCATTATAATTTTAAATATTTATTTTAATTATTTATCAGTTTATTTTTATAGAACTATTAATTACATAATAAATTATTAGTGCGACATATATAATTTAAATAATTTATTTTTCATCAAATAAAAAATGCTCATAAAAAGAGGCAAAATTTTTAAAATAAAAAATTATTATTTAATAATATATCTTATTTTGATTTTGAATTATTTTAGATTTTAAAATTAAATTTTAATTTATATCATTCTTATAAATACAAGTTTATTAATTTATTTATTGATCATTATTATAATATCTATCAATAAAATTATTTATATTGAGTTTATATTATATATAATTATTAAGATTATTATAACTAAATATTATATTCACATTTAAAAAAATTTAAAAATTATTATATTTTCAAAGGTTACAACCTTCAAAAATTAAAAAAAAATCAAAAAATTAAATTTTTGTTTTTTCATTCTTTAAATAAAAACTATAAATCACTAAAGGTCTAAACAATTAAATCACTATACTCCTAAACCATAAAACACCAAAATACTTAAACCATTAAACCGATATATCCTGAATAATAAATAATAAATCTCACTAATATTTGTTCATTATAA
>JAREIK010000701.1:151143-154215 GCA_029783825.1 Sapria himalayana | reverse complement strand
TTATTTATTTATTTATATATTTATAAAATTTATTTTTTTATATTTGCATATATATCTGTCTATCTATATGTCTATCTGTGTATCTATCTTTCTGTATATCTATCTATTTGTCTCTCTATCTATCTAACTATTTGTCTATCAGTCTATCTATATATCTGTAAATCTGTCTATATGTTATTCATCAATCTAATATCTATCTTTTTGTCTATCTATATAGAGTCTATCTTTCTATATGTCTATTTATGTACCTTCTATCTATCTGTCTATGTGTCCATCTATCTATCTATCTTTTTAAATGTCTATATGTATATCTTTATATTTTTCTATCTATCTCTCTATTTATCTCTATATCTATCTATTTATCTTTCTGTCAAATTTTTTATGAGTGAATCTATTTATTTGTCTAACTATCAATCAATTTTTCTATCTATTTATGTTCTGTCAATCTGTCTCTGTGTCTATCTTTCTACATAACTATCTATATATCTGTCTATCTATCTATCTATTTTTCTATCTATAAATATGTCTATATGTTTATCTATCTATCTATGTATTTTCTATATGACTATGTGTCTAACTAACTATCTAGCTATATATCTATTTATCTATCTATCTTTCATCTATCTTATTTATTTATCTATCTATTAATTGGTCTATCTATCTATCTATTTGTATATCAATCTATCTATCTATCTATTTATCTATATGCATATCTTGCAATCTAGGTATCTATCTATATAATCTATCTATATATCTATCTATCTATCTTTTTTCTATCTATTTATCTATCTATATGTCTATGTTTATCTGTCAGTCTATCTGTCTATATATATCTATCTATGTGTCTATATATCTATCTAACTATATGTATATCTTCAATTTGGTATCTATCCATATGGATATCTGGCTATCAGAAAATTTTTCTATCTGGCTATTTGTATTTTAGTTTATCTATCTATCTATCTTTTTGTCTAAATGTCTATTTGTTTATCTATATATCCTTCTATATATTTATCTATTATATATCTCTCTATCTATCAACATATCAATCAATCAATATATCTACCTATCTGTCAAACTACCTATCCTTTATATATCTATATGTATATCTATTAATCTGCCTATTTATCTATCTATCTATATGTATATCTATCTATTTGTCTATCTGTCTATTATCTATCTATCTATTTGTCTATATGTCTATTAATCTACCTATCTATCTATATATCAGGCTTTCTATCTATCTATCAATAAATCTTTCTTTCTTTCTATTTATCTGTCTATCTGTCTATATCTCTATCTACCTATATGTCTATCTGTCTACATGTTTATGCATCTAATTGTCTATCTATCTATTTATCTATTTGTCCATCAATGTATCTATCTATATGTCTGTCTGCCTATCTATATATCTATCTATCTATCTGTCTGTCTGTCTATCTATATATCTACCTATCTATCTGTCTGTCTGTCTATCTATCTGTCTGCTGTCTATCTATCTGTCTATCTATTTATCTGATTATCTGTCTATCTATCTATCTGTCTATCTATCTATCTATATATCTATCTATCTCTCTCTCTCTCTCTCTCTCTCTCTCTTTGTCTATCTGTATATCTCTCTATCTGTATATCTATCTATCTATCTGTCTGTCTATCAATCTATTTGCCTATGTCTATATATATATATATATATATATATATTTATTTATTTATTTATTTATTTATTTATTTATTTATTTATTTATTTATCTATCTATCTATCCGTCTATCTATCTATTTATCTATATCTCTGTCTATTTGAATATCTATCTATTTATCTAATTGTTGATCTGTCTATCTGTATATCTATATATATGACAATCAATCTATATGTCTTGTGTCTATCTACATATCCATCTATCTGACTATCTATCGATATATCTATTCGAATTGTGGATATATATCTATGTGTCTATCTATCTATCTTTGATATGTCTTCTATCTATCTGTCTATTAATCTATATGTCTATCTGTCTATTTGTTTATATGTATATCTAGCTATCTACCTATTGACTATCTGTCTATCAGTCTATCTTCTATCTTTCTCTTTCTCTATCAGTCTATATGTCAATATGTATATCTAAGAATCTATCTATTGATCTATCTAGCTATCTATTTGTCTATTTAAATATCTATCAATGTATCTATGTGTCTATCAATTTATTGTCTATCTATCTATATGTCTATCTATCTATTTTTCTACATGTGTATTTTGATTATCTATGTATCTTCCATATTTTTATCAGTCTATCTGTCTATTTTCTATATATCTATTAGTCCATATGTTAATCAGTCTATCTATCTATCACTCTATATGTCTATACGTCATTATCTAAATCAATCTATCTATCTATATATCTATCTATATATCTTTCTATCTGTCTGTTTGTCTATCTATTTATCTATCAGTTATTTTCAATCTATATGTCTATCTATCTATGTGTCTTTCTATCTATCTGTCTATCTATCTATTATGTATTTGTGTATCTATCTATCTATCTGCTTGTCTATCTGCCTATCTATTTATCTATCTATATGTCTATTTGTCTATATGACTATCTATATATCTATCTTTCTATATATGTATATGTTTATATGTCTATATGTCTATATGTCTATCTGGCTATATGTCTATCTATCTATTTGTCTATTGTCTATCTGGCTATCTATCAATCTTGCTATCTCTATCTATATATATATGTCTATCATTCTATCTATCAATGTATCGATCTATTTGTCTATCTATTTGTGTTTCTGTCTATATAGTCTATTTATCTATCGGTTTATGTGTCTATATGTCTATCTGTCTATTTACTCATTTGTCTATTTATTAATTCATTTTTTCTATTATTATCTACTTATTTTATGTATATCTACTATCTATCTATCTATTTATCTATCTATTTATCTATATTTCTATCTTTCTATATCTTTAAATATCTATCTCTCTCTATGTATATCCGCTATCTGCCATTCTATCTATCTATATATATATCTAACTACCTTTCTGTATGTCTATGTATATGTGTGTCT
>JAREIK010000701.1:123643-148643 GCA_029783825.1 Sapria himalayana | reverse complement strand
TAGAATGACAAATAGATATAAACAAGGATAGACAAATAGCTAGATAGAAATAGAGACATATAGACAGATAGACATAAAGACACATATATAGATATATAGATAGATAAAAGATCGATTAACAAATAGATAGACAAATAATTAGATAGAGAGATAGAATGATAGATAGATAAATAGATTAACAGATAAACAAAAGATAGATAGAAAGACACATAAACATATAGGCATATAAAGACAGAGACACACATACACATATACTTACGGACACATAAACACATAAACAAACAAACAGACACACAAATACATAAACAGAGAGATAAACACACAGACACATGGACAGAAAGATAGACATACATATACACAGAAAGACAAACATGTAGATAGATAGCTAGTTAGATAGATTGGCACATAGTGGATAGACACGGAGAGAAAGATAATTAGAGATATAGATTGATATGCAGATAGAAAAATAGACAGATAGATATATAGATAGCCAGATAACAAGTAGATAAAAAATAGAAAAATCGATAAACAGATAGACAGATAGATAGATAGACAGATAGACATATAGACAGATAAACAGATAAAGAGATAGACTATATAGACAAAATCATAGATAGACACATAAATAGATAGATAGATCAATAGATAGAGAGACAGATAGATAGAAAGATAGATAGATAGACACATAGATATAGATAGAGATAGAAAGATCGACATATATACTGATAGACTGATAGAAAGATAGATAAATAGATAAATAGACTAATAGACATATCGACATATGAACATATAGATATATTGAATGATAGATATATAGATAGACATGTAGACATATAGATAGATATATCGATTAATAATAGACATATAGATAGATATACAAATATACAAATAGACAAATAGATATATATATATATATATATATATATATATATATATATATATATATATATATATATGGATAGACGAATAGACAGATAGACAGATAGCTAGATTGATAGATAGAGAAATAGACAGATAAATTGATAGATTGATAGATAGATAGATAAAAAAAAGAAAGCTACATAGATAGACTTATTGATAGATAGACTGATAGATATATAGACAAATAAATAGATAAACTGATAAACATATTGAAAGATAGATAGATAATCAGATACACACATAGGTAGATAGACATATTGACATTTAGACAGATAGACAGATAGATAGATAGACATAAAGACAAAGAGAGAGATAAATAGATAGACACATAGATACATAGATAGATATACATATAGACAAATAGACAGATAGACCGATAGATAGATTGATAGATATAATGACATATAGACTGATAGACAAAGAGATAGATTGATAGATAGACTGATATACAGATAGACTAATAGGTAGATATCTAGATATACATATAGACAAATAGATAGATAGATGATTAGATAGATAAATAGATGATAGATTGAAAGAAAGAAAGAAAGATAGATAGATAAACATATAGTTAGAACATAAATAGACAAATCGATAGCTAGTCAGATAGACAGATAGATATATAGACAGATAGACTGATATACACAAGATAGATAGTTAGATATAAAGATAGATAGATAGAAAGATAAAAAGATAGACAGATTGACATATAGACATATAGACATATAGAAAATAGATAAATAGATAGATATAGAGATAAATAGATAGACATATACACAAATATATTGATAGACATATATATAGATATAAAAATATACATATAGATAGATAAACAGATAGATAGATAGATAGATAGACTGATAGATAGATAGATATATTGACAAATAGACAAATAGTCATTTAGATAGAAGACTGATATATAGATAGATAGATAGATAGGTAGGTAGATAATTAGATATACACTCACATAGTTAGATGGATAGATAGATAGATAGAAATAAAGACTAATAGACTGATAAAAAGAATGACAGATAGAAAAATAGATAGATAGACAGATAGCATATAGTATGAAGATAGATAGATAGAAGACATATCCATAGATAGATAGATAGATAGATTTAGACATAGATAGATAGGTAGGTAGGTAGCAAGATATATAGAAAGGCATATAGACATATAGATAGATTGATAGATAGATAGATAGATAGATAGTGAGATAGATATATAAATAGACAGGTAGATAAAAAGAGAGATCGACATATAGAAAGATAGACAGATAGATAGATAAATAGACAGACACATAGATAGTTTGATAGACAGATATATAGATAGATAGATAGATACATATATAGATAGAGAGATAGATAGACAGGTAGTCAGATAGATAGATAGACAGATAGCTAGATACATAGATAGAACTATAGATAGATAGATAGTTAGACAGATAGAAAGATAGATAGATGACAAATATATAAAAAGACAGAAAATAGAGAGATAGATTGATTGTAGATAGTTAGATAGATTTATAGATAGATAGATAATAGACCGATAGAAAGATATAGTGATAGTTAGATAGATAGATAGATAAATAGTCAAATAGATTGATACATATATAGATTAAAAGATAGACAGATAGATAGATAGATAGATAGGCAGAAGATAGATAGACATAAGATGGATAGACAAATAGACCAAAAGGACAAATAGTAGATAGATAGCCAGATAGATATACATATAGAAAGATAGACACAATAAACTGATAGACTGATATACATATAGACCAGATAGAGAAATAGATAGAACACATATAGAAATTATAGATAGATAGACAGATTGATAGAAGAAAGATAGACTCATATACATATAGTACGATAGAGAAATAGACAAAAAGACAGATAGACAGATAGATAGAAAGAAAGATAGATAGATAGATAGACTTATAAAGATAGATAGATAGATAGTCAGAATGTTAAAAAGTCATTTATAAAGATATATAGAAAGACCGATAGATATATAGATATATAGACAGATAGATAAATAGATAGACTAATAAATATATAGATAGATAGATAATAAATAGATAGATAGATAGATAGAAAATTATTAAATCGACAGATAGACAGATAGCTAGATAAATAGATAGATTGATAAATAGACAGATAGACCTGTTAGACAGATAGATAGATAAATAAAGAGATATATAGTTAGATAGATATATAAATAGATATATAGATAGATAGAAAGATAGATAGATTTACAGATACATAAATAGAGAGATAAAAAATAGAGATATGGAAAAATAGACAAACAAAATTCATAGACAAATAGATAGATAGAAGATAAATAGACAAACAGACACACTGACAGATAGAAAGATATACATGTAGATAGACAGAGAGAAAGAAAGAAAGATACATAGATAGATAAACATATAAAGGAAACTCATAGATAGATAGACATTTAGAGAGATAGAAAGATAGACATAAACACAAATAGATAGATAGATAGATAGTCAGATAGATAGAAAGAGAAATAGTTAAATAGAAAGATATTAGATATATAGATAGATAGACATATATATATATATATAGATACATATTAACAGAATGACAGATTGAAAAATAGACATATAGAAATATAGACTAATAAACAAAATGGCAATAGACAGATATACAGATACACACATATATTGATCTATAGAAAGATAGATATATAGACAGATAGATAGAAGATAGATAAAATCATAGACAGATAGAAATACATATATATAGATAGATAGAAAATATATAGATAGATAGATAGACTGATAGACTGATAGACTGATAAATAGATAGATTTATAGACATATATAGAGAAAGATAGATAGACATAGATAGATTGATATATAAACATATAGACAGAAGATAGAAAGATAGAAAGACATATATATATATATATATATATATATATATATATATATATATATATATATATATATATATAGACTGATACACAGATATACAGATATACAGATAGGTAGATAGCCAGATATTCCAGATAGATAGATAGGTAGATAGACATATAGACAATTAGACATATAGATAGATAAATAGATAGACACAACACAAATTGAAAGATAGACACATAGACAGATAGACATAAGTCAAATAGAAAGATAGCTAGATAGTCAGATAGATATATAGAATGATAGAAAATAGATAGATAGGTAGATAGATAAGTAGATAGAATGATAGAAATATAAACAAATTGATATATAGACATTAATACAAATAGATAGATTAACAGATAGATAGATAGACAAATAGACACATAGACAGATAGACTGATATAAAGATAGTGATAGATATATAGATATATATATATATATATAGATAAATAGATAGATAGTTAGAAATATATATATTACACACACACACACATAGTTAGATAGATATATAGATAGATAAATAGATAGACAAACAGATAGAATGACAGCCATATAGACAAAAGATAAATATACAGATAGACAAACAAAAAGGAAGCTAATCATTAGAGAGATACACATCTAGACATATACACAAATAGAGAGTTAGAAAGATAGTTAGATAGATAGATAATATTGATAGATAGATAGATTGATTGAAAGATAAACACACACATATATATATACAGAAGATAGATTACATACATAGATAGATAGATAAATAGATAGATAGACAGATAGACATATAGATAGATAAATAGATAGGCATACCGATAGATGGATAGACATATAAATAGATTGACAGTAGACTTATAGAAAATAGATAAATAGACAGAATACAGGTAGATAGATAATCATATAGTCACATAGATAGATAGACAAAAAGAAAATAGACAGATAGACATATCGATAGATTGATAGATAGAATGAAAGACAAACTTATTTCAGATAAATAGATAGACAGATAGACAATTAGATAGATAAATAGCCATATAGATAGATAGATAGATAGATAAATAGATATACATATACATAGATAGAAAGATAGATAGATAGATGCATGTAAAGATAGATAGATAATAGATAGACAGATAAATTGATAGACATATTGATAAATAGATAGATAGATAAACAGATAGATAGATAGATAGACAAATAGATAGACAACCAATAGATAGATAGATAGATAGATAGACATATAAATAGATAGACAATAGATACAAGACAGATAGAAAGATAAAATGATTAGTAGATAGACCTATAGAAAATAGATACATAGACAGAAGACATGTATATAGATATAGATAGAATCAGATAGACAGATATACAAAAAGACAAATAGACATATAGATAGATAGATAGATAGGACAGATTGATAGATAGATAGATTTCAGATAGAGATAGACAGATAGACAATTAGATAGTAAATAGCCTTATAGATAGATAGATAGATAGATGGACATTTAGATAGATAGAAAGATAGACAGATAGACACATGGATAGATAGCTAGATAGACAGATAGACAAATAAATAGATTAGACATAGAGATAGATAGATATATAGATAGATATATATAAATATAGATAGATAGCTAGGCAAATATATAGACAAATAGACAGATAGAGAGATAGATAAATAGACACACAAAATATAGATACACAGACAGACAAACAGAAAGCCAGATAGGCAAACATACAAATTAATGGACATATAGATATATAGATAGATAGATAGATAGAATAGCTGATAGAAGATAGACATAATAGATATTTAGAGATATAGAAAGATAGAAATATACCAAATAGATAGATAGATAGATATAAGTAGTTAGTTAGTTAGGTAGATGTAGATGATATCCAGATAGATAGATAGATAGTTAAACAAATAGATAGATAGATAGACATATAGATAGCTAATTATTTTGACACATTGATAGATTTACAGATAGACATATGGTAATATAGATTATGAGATAGATAGGCAGATAGGCAGATAGACAGATACACAAATACTTAGATAGATAGATAGATACATAGATACATAGATATAAGATAGATATATAGATAGACAGATACACAAATACTACAATAAAAATCTTATATAGCTAGGGATAATTCCCTAGCAAAATGGGTCTTTTCTATCACTAAAAAGATATATCGATTGATTTATGATTGGAACCATTCCTAATCTAAAGTTGTCGTCACTAAAATTTAGCGAAGGAAAGTGATCCTAGCGAATAATTTAGCGATGAAAAATCCATAGCTAAAAAAATATTTTTCCTAGCTAAATTAGCAAGCTAAATATAATTTCTGTCACTAAACGGATATAACAATAGAAGCTTCCCCAATCTAATTGATCGTCTCTAAAAAATTATAGATAGAAATAGTCCATAGTAAATAAATTAGCAACGAAAAAAAATTCATGCTAAATAAAGATTTCCCTAGCTAAATTAGCAAGAGAAAAATTCCTAGCTATTTAATTTCAAAACTATTTTCAGAATTTATATATTTTTTTTAAAAAAAATTAATTAAATAATTAATTTTTTTTATTTTACAATTGAATAAAAATAGAAGCTATAAATCATAATTATAATTAACAAAAAAATTATTTAATAACTTATTATAATACAATATTTCATACAATTAAAATAAAAAACTAATAAAATTTTATTACATCTTATTCATCAATGTATTACAGATACTGCATTAAAGTATAATCTTCCATGCTTTAACATTGCTTTCTCTCTCTCTGCTTCCTCCAATCATCACCTTTCTATTACGACAAAGCTATTCAGGTCATGGTGCGACATGTCTAGTCAAAAATCCCTAGACTTTATACAAGCTTCTTATGGGTAACAGTGCGGTACCATATCTATAAGAAATTTAAACCACTCAATCAAATCAAAATAAATAAAAAAATATTATATTTTTGATACATATATAATACTGTAGTATATATGTACATATATACTAATATTCCACTCGTACATATATTACTGTAGTATATGTACATATAAACTGCAGTATTCTATCTACATATATACTAAGTACATATATACTCAGTATATATGTACATAAAATATTGTAGTATTAATATACGTATATACTGAGTATATACATGTGCATATACCACATTATTGTTGTTGCTATTGCTACTACTACCATTGCCGCTCCTGCCCCTACTACTACTGCTACTATCGCTGCTGTTGCCACTACTGCCATTGCCACCATTACTGCTGTCGCTGCTACCACTACTGCCGCTGTAGTCTCTGCTGCCACTACTGTCTTCGCTGCCACTAGTGTCTCACGTTGTTGTCGCGCCACTACCGCTGCTGTCTCCACTACCATTGCTATCTCTACTACTAGTGTTGTCTTCGCTACCACTGCTGTCGCCGCTACTGCTGCTGCTATCTCTGCTACCACTATTGTTGGCACTACTACCACTACCACTTACTAATTACCACCACTACCATCGCCACTGCTGCCACTGCTGCTACCATCATCGCTGCCCATGCTTTCGCTGCTACAGCCGCTACCACTATTGCCTTTGTTGCTTTTTTCTATTACTGCTGCCTCTACCACTCCTGCCCATGCTACAACTATCATTGCCACTGCTACCACTGCAACTGACACTACCACTGTCGTGCTGCCACTACCACTATTGCCCTTTGTCGTTGTTGCTACTGCTGTCGTAGACATTCCTACCATTGTTGTCACTACCGCTACCACTCTACTGATGCTGCTGTCGATGTTTGCCATTGCCACTACTGTCGCTACTACTACCGCATCCGCCACTTCCACTTCTACAACCGCTACCGTCACTGCCACTGCTACCACTACTGACACTGCTGCACTGCTAACGCTGTGATAGAAGTTACCACATCTACACACCATTGTCGCTACTATCGTCATTTCCCACCATTGTCTCCACCACTGCCACTGCCTCTACCGCCTCCACTACCTTCACTACCACCACCCACCATAGCCTCCACTACTGCTGCTACCACCACTGTCGCCTCTACCATTACTGCCACCACTGTCGCCTCTACCATTTACTGCCCACCACTGCCACTGATACCACTGTTGCACCACCACCACCACTATTGCTACTACCACCATCACTCTAGCTACCTTTGCTGGCGCTGATAATAAAAGTGGGGAGGGCGATGATGTTCGACTAATGAATTCCCCTGCTAACCACTCATTTTTAGATTGAGCGAATTGTTGACGAGGCGACGAGCTGCTTCACCCAAACAGGACCCGATATTCCTCCTGGCACTCACGAACCTATAAAATCAGGTTATGTTACAAATTTCCTTCCAATTGAATAAATGTTTTGTGAAATCTATTAACATACATGACACTACACACGCATCATCATCATCATCATCCTAATACCTAGTATAATTAGAACTAATCATTACTGGCCCTACATCAATAAAACTTTTTTCCTCATCATATGCTTTGTACCATGTGATAATTGCATATCTACACAATTACTAGAAGATTTAAGACCAACCTATGTCTACCTGGATGGCCTGGAGTAGAAATATTTTTCATTCCACAACTTTAGGGGAAGATCAAATATCCATGGCTTTAATGACCTGCATCGGTAAGCAATGCATGATGATGACCATACCAGCCCGAACAATATATATTCAAATGTGTGTGTATGTGTGTGTGTGTAAATGGGTGTGTATGTATGACAATATATACATGTCTAAAAATAAATATAAACACATATACTTTCATGCAAAAACACATATCATCAAAGACAACAGAAGGAAATAATCTTGGGCTTAAAAAACACACATATAGGTCTCTTAGGCATGGTCAACATCTTCTAGTTCTTTGTCCTTTGGTACTTCCACGCAGATAAAGAACATTGTTACACCTGCCCATGGAGCATAACATAGTACATTTAGAAACCATATCAATAAAACAACACCAAACCACTGATAAATGGATAGACTACCACATGCAACACCAATTGTGATTTTGCTAGAAATTTCACACAACGAGATAATCATGAGATTATTTTTAAATTTACTGAATCAAGATTACTCCAAGATTTCCAGTGAACTACCCATCAAAATATTCTTCTATGTTTCTCAGCTTCACGCATCATTCCATGATTAATTATAAGAAAGTTAGAAAGTATCAAATAAAAGAGAATAGAAGTTGAAATGACAACTAGCTGTGTGGTATTGAATTTTTGCATACCTGTAGGTTCATATATAAATCCACCGAAGTAAGAAAACCTGAAAGAAAACAAAGAAAAAAATGAGAAAAAAAATGAAATACACAGGAGGATGTAGATCTGCATGAAATAAGAGTGTCAAGAACAAACCTGCATTTGCGTGGGACTAGAATCTTTTCATTCATCTCACAACTTCAGAAGCTAAGGTGTTGTTCCCATTGCTAGGAGGACTAGCCAAGAATTTTACATACCAATTATATGCTAAAACTCTACCCAAAATATTCAGGTACACACAAACATATTCACATATATATATAAATAATAATTATAGACATGAACAAACACAAATCTAAGTTGATAATCATACAACTTCAATAAATATCTATAAGATGTCCAACAATGATGTTTAGAGAGAAAGAGAGTGCAAAAAAAAATATTTCTAGAATATTGAAGATAATAGAAGCTCGGCCTCCTTTTGATCCAGCTTAAATTGGGAAAGATGGGATGAATGCATAGGAAGGATCGTGGTAATGTCTGAAGGCTTTGAATCAAAAATTTTTTGTGTGTCTCACATCAGATGTTCTGGAAAGATTCATTATCATGTTAATCAGCAAAGAAAAGAACAAAAACAAAATAAAAAAATTGAAACCTTCAAAAAATCTCATCATTTTTTGCTACACAAAAAAAAAAATTAGTTCAGAAATAATTCTTATGCGAAATCACCCTCATAATTAGTTGGTGAATTTGTGATAGTCTCTCCTATGAGGTTTCACGGCTAGATCTCGGAATACTATATGTCGTGTTAATGCCACAAAACTATGACTCCATATAGGACATATGTTGTTACATTATATTCTTAATATCTTTGGCATTATATTATGAGTTATGAAGGATATTTTCTAGTTCAGTGTATGAGCCCTAGACTTTCATATTTATTCAAATAGAATTTGTTATGTATTCATCTATGGGCCTTGTTATACATACTCATGATATGTATCTTAGATTTCTTTTCATATATGCTACTAGTTTTAATTGAGATTCTTATTATATGAATATTTCTATTATTTTTTATTTTCTCTCTTAATCTAAATTTTTGTATCATATATATGCATGCTAACATTCATATCATAAGTAATTAGTTTACTTTTTTTTAATCTGAATCATTTGATATTATCTTGACTAAAATGTAATTGTACAAGCAGTAATTTATTGTTTGGTCTATTTTTTTGATACATATTATTTAATATTTTAGTATTATTATAATTTTTTTAGTTAGTTATTTTATTAAACAACAAAATAATAATGTATGTTTTATCCTTTTGATGTTTATGTGCATGATTCATAGATTATGCATATAACTTTCAACAAAATTAAGCAATATACATTCTATAAAATCTTATTTAGTCTCAGAAGCTATTCTAGGCAGTTGGTTATTATTAACTTATTTATTACACAGTCTCAAATTAAACATGTATTATTGTATAATCTAAAAATTCTGAAAAAAGGTACATGAGATATTTATTTTTATTGATTATTAGGTATGTTAGAAAAAATTTTAAAACTTCATTTCTAATACATCATGAGTGTATTAGTTAAGCATCAATTATATATGGTTTATTTTAATAATTGGAAATTTTGTAAGTTTTACTAAATAATTTTATTATCAATTTTTATCATATACTATTATTTTAATAATTTTATTATTTTTATTTAAAGTTTTACTAAATAGTCTTGATTATATTTTTTATAAGAAACATCTCAATTTGTGTTAATTTTTATAAATTTTTATTAAACTATGAAAATATAATTTGAATTTACTATTAAAATGTTTAAAAATTGTATTTTATTTTAAATTTTTATATATTTTTAAATTTTTTTTAAAATATTTTGAATAATTTACTAGATATTGTGTACTGACAGTCCTATGTAAAACGAGGTATGTGTGATGAAATACAAATATTTGGTTGAAATATTCAGAATATTTATACTACATAAAAGTATTTATAAATTTTCACAGGGAGTAGTGATATTTATCATTAATTTTTTTGAGAGATGTTTTCAAGTAATATTCCATGTTAGCATATATATCTTAAAAATAGATTTTTGTAAACTTTCATTCAAAATTTTTATGCATATTTATTTTGTTAATGGTCTCTATACTAGTAGAGAGACTATTTGATTAAAAAAAAAAACTCCTACCTAGAATGAGGTATATTAGAAGAAAAATAAATATTTGATTCAGATGACAAAGATATTTTAATTATATATTAATATTTATATATGATGTTAATGGGGGAGTAGTTATTTTAATTGTAATATTTTGACTAGATTTTTTAAGTCATATCGCATATTATTTTATGGATATTGGATAACTTTTTTTTCATTTTTAACTCTAAATTTTTATGTATATTTCTTTTTATTCATGATCTTTCACAGTAGATATATGATAGTTACATGTGTAATTAATTATTTTCCTTTTGGATACTCTTGTATTTAAATATGATATAGATATTACGCATCATAGACAATGAAAATAATTATGGTTACAAATGATAAGATATTTCATATATAATTGTGTGCTTTGATATTATTTTTTTCAATGACTTGATTTAATAAAAACATATATTTAGACATTGTAATGATAAGATATGTATCATTTCCATTGTTATTCCTTAGAGTGACGATGAATATGTTTTTGAACCTAATACTATAATCTTAGTTGATCTTGAGGAAGTGGTGAGACATCTCATAGTACCCTTTACTGGCCTAGAATTTGTTGAGGCTCCTAGTGGTGTGAGTGAGATGGAGTCTTCATGTGAGAGTGTCACACAAAGGACAAGATGTGATACTCCTTGAGAGGAGATTAAGATTGAAATAATTGATGATTACAATCTAAAAATATATACTAAACATATGCAATCACAATATTTTTTAGTTGAGTTATTTTAGATGTAAAAAGTTGATTGGGCAACTCGGGCACAACTTGCATCGTATTGGGCCTACACCCGTCTTGCCTCATTCTGTGCTTCGGAATCGCCAGCAATCCTGGTATTTTAGAACAACAAGTGGCATAGGCACAATTAATTTTCTAAAAAAATTAGCTATTTAAAATGATTGGGCCATACTTGTTGGCTCTGGGTTGGACCATATAACTAGGCAATGTAGTGGCTAGTGTAAATGGAAGTGCCTTGTTACTACGTGCTTACCAAAGCATGCATCACCCAACACCCTAGGTTTGGAATGACATTTTGTTAGGTCATGTTGGGCTGACCTACAATGTTGCCATGCTGGCATGACATTTCTTGGGGGCCCTTTTGTGTTATGTTTGGCACAACATAATAAGTTAACAGATCACAAAAAAAATTCAAGAAATGTGCTTATAATTAAAGATTATGAACATTATTGGATATATACATATATTCAGATTCCATGAATCTATATGTTCATTAAGAAGTGATTTGGTTGATGGCCATTATTTGTAACCAACATAAAAAGATAGAGGCGGAAGAATTAAAACAAAATCCTAGCACATTCATCCGTAATTGTCAAATTAATTTCTAAACTAAACATTAGCCACATCACGGATCACTAAACATGCAATTTATATTTGAAATTAAAGATCACTAATTTCATAAATAAGTAAAAAAGCAAAACCTCTGGCAAAGACTTTGATTTTCTCTGTGGCAGGTTTATTTTTCCCTTTCTCCAAATTGACAGTATGGAAACCATGTTTCATCCTCATAGTTGCACATCGATAGCCTCTCATGCTAGGCTATAAACAAATCTCTGCATCTGGTGCAACAAAGCATCGTTCCAAAATCGTCATAGAATCCAAACGATCAATTGAAGAAGAAGATGCACAAGTGATCATCAGATTTCTTTGACGCATGCCGAAAATGTTGACAGCAATAAATCTACAATAGCGAACCGGTCCGGACGTATGGTTTAGTTTGCAAAACATGGGCATTGGTGTGCTGGTAGTTGGCATGAAGATAGACATTTGTGAGCAAAATCGTGCATAAAATTAATAAACAAAAGTTCAGGTTCTCCTTGTCTTTTATGCGTTGGTAGGCAAAATCAAAAAGCACATGGGAATCGAGAGGATGAGGCATCTAGGCCTGGTAGGCTGGTCAACTAGTGACTACCATGCCTGCTACTTCTTTATTCTTCGACTCGCCAGCTTTGGCGTGATTCTGATTCTCTTGGGAACATTTATAATTTATTAGAGTTTATTAAGTTTATTAAGGTAAAGACTAGTTGTAATCTCTAATTATTAAGTTTATTAAGTTTTATTAGGTTTTAAAATTTCATTAATGTTTTAATTTTATATTATCAAAACATCTATTATACAATAAATATATATAAAACATTAAGAATCATCTATTTTTTTTACTTAATAAAATATTTTCAACAAATTAATGTGCGTGTAGCAAGACACACATGAAAATCAA
This sequence comes from Sapria himalayana, assembly GCA_029783825.1. Taxonomy (NCBI): domain Eukaryota; kingdom Viridiplantae; phylum Streptophyta; class Magnoliopsida; order Malpighiales; family Rafflesiaceae; genus Sapria; species Sapria himalayana. The sequence goes on along the minus strand of JAREIK010000701.1, from coordinate 135,109 downwards.
ACACCTTTCAATTTTTAATTATCAAATTTATTACATAATAAATATATAAATAATTTCAAAAAATAAATGTTTAGCCTTCGAAATAGAAAAACAAATCAAATTGATATAAAATTTGCAAACTTAATATAGCAAGACACACATGAAAAGAATATTGGTATTCAAGATACTTTCCAAAGAATTATAAATACTCTTTATGTTAAAAAATGTACAAATATATATATTTTAAGTTTATAAATTTTTAAGAATTCATATTTATTTTGTTAAGATAATATGAAATAATATTAAAGTCAAAATTTCATATTATTTTATATAATTTATAATTTATAAAATTCTAAAAATTACTTAAAGTGAGATGATTATTAAGGAAACTTTATATTTATTAAATTTATTAATGATGTAATATTAAAAACTAATAGTATAAATTTACCTCAATTATTTAATTCTTATTAATTTTAGTAGGGACAAACATATCTGTATTTATCTTTAAATATATCAATTTATTTTCATTTAAATATTATGAAAAATTAAAATTTTTTTATAATTCAAAAATTTCAAATTTTTTAGTAATTATTTTATAAAAAATTTTTTAGGCATAAAGCTATTTTTTAAACTTAAAATAATAATAATATTTACTATTTTTTTCGTTAATCATGATATATTGTAAATATATTATATTTTATCATACAATAAATTATTTAATCTTTTTATTAGTAAAAATTTTAATGTATGTTCATTTATTTTTTTAAAATATCTTTGAAATTTTTAATAATTATAGAATTAATTATTTAATGTTATTGTAGTCTTTATTAATAGTTATTATAGTCTTTATTAATATTTAATTTTTTTATATTTATATATTTTTTAAATTATTTATTTACAATAACTATTTTTATATTTATATGAGGAGAATGTGTCTTACAAGGATAGCTCATCTATAGAAAATGACATACGTATCATTAATATACAAAATTAAATAAAATATTAAAAAAAATTAAATCATTAAAGATTAGTGATGAAAATTATCCACATCCCAAATAGCTAGGTAAAATTCCCTAGCTAAATGGATAAATTTTTTGAAAAATAAAATTTAAAGAATAATTGATTGTAATAAAATATAAAATATTTAAAAAAAATTTCAGATTAATAGTTAGTGACGAATTTTGTCTGGATCAAATTAGCTAGGGGAGATCCGTCACTAAATCAATCGTAAATCCATCACTAAATTCTCCGCTTTTATTTTCATGGAATTTACAAACATATTAGTGACAGATTATGTTAAGATTTAATTTGCTAGGAAAATTCCCCCGCTATATCCTGGATATAATTAGCTAGGGATATTTCGTAATTAATACCGTCACTATTTTTCAGATATAATTAGCTAGGAAAATTACATCGATAAATCTGTCGCTATATTTTGGATGTAATTAGCTAGGAAGATTACGTTGCTAAATTTGTAGCGATATTTCGGATGTAATTGGCTAGGAAAATTCCATCGCTAAATTCATCAATATATTGCGAATATAATTAGCTATGGAAATTCCATCCTTAAATCCGTCGCTATGATCCGGATGTAGTTAGCTAGGGAAATTCCGTTGCTATATCTATCACTATATTGTGGATGTAATTAGCTAAGAAAATTCCATCGCTAAATCCATCGCTATATTCCAGATTTTATAAGTAAGGAAAAATCCATCGCTAAATACATAGTTAAATTCCTAGCTTTTCTTGAGCAGAATTTACGAAAATATTTCGTCACTAATCCATCGCTAATCTATTGTAAATTTTTATTTCAATGAAAAATGAAAATTCTCTTGCTATTCCCTAGATAATCCATTGTAATTTAGCTATGGTTAGATCACTAACTAAAATTCCCTAACTATTTGAACATTTTATTATAGTGAAATAGATAGATAGACAGATAGATATATAGCCAACTAGATAGTTAGAAAGAGAGATAGATAGACAGATATAAAATACACTAATAGACAATTAGATAGATAGACAAATAGACAGATAGATAGGTAGATAGATAGACAGATAAACAAATATACAAATATAGAGGTAGATAGATAGACATATAAATAGATATATAGATAGATAGATAGATAGACAAATAGACAGAAAAATAGATAGACAAATATACAGATAGACAGATAGACAAATAGACAGATAGATTGATTGATTGATTGATTGATAAATAGATAGATAAATAGATAGACAAACAAAAAACAAAAGATAGATAGATAGATAGGTAGATAACCAGATATATAGATAGATAGATAGACTGATTGATAGATTGATAGATAGACTGATAGATGGAAAGATAGAATCAGATCGAAAGATAGACAGATAGACATAAGTCAAATAGAAAGATAGGCAGATAAGACAGATAAATAGATATACATATAGACATATAGACAAATAGATAGATATATAGATAAATAAATACATAGGAAGAAAGATAGACGGATAGACATATAAATAGATAAATAGTTAGATAGATAGATAGATAGACAGATAGAATGTTAGAAAGATAGAGAGATAGATAGATATAAAGATAGATAGATATAAAGATAGATAAATGTATAGATTAATAGATATAATGATAAAATGATAGATAGATAGATAGACTAACAAAAGATAGATAGAAAGAAAGAAAGACAAACACAAAGACAGATAGTAATTTAGAGAGATAGATTGACATATACAAAAATAGAGATAGAAAGATAGTTAGAGGAATAGTTAGATTGAAATATTGATAGATAGATAGATAGATTGAAAGATAGAAAGATAGATTGATTGATTGATTGATTGATAGAAGATAGATAGATAGATAGATTGATTGATAGAAGATAGATAGGCAGAATATAGATACACAAATTGACAAATAAATAGATAGACAGATATACAGATATATATATATATATATAGACAAATAGATAGATATACTAATAGTCAGATAGACAGATAGATAGATAAATAGATAGACAAATAGATAGATAGACAGAAAAATAGATAGACAGATATACAGATAGACAGATAGACAGATACACAGATAGGTAGTTATTTAGTTAGATAGATAGGCATGTCGACAGATATACAGAAAGATAGATAAACATATTGTTAGATAGAAAGATAGATGATTAGACAAATAGACAAATGATATATAGACAGAAAGATATATAGACATATAGACATATAGATAGATAGATACTTTAATACACAGAAACATATCTAGGTAGATAGCCAGATATATAGATAGATAGATATATATATATATATATATATATATATATATATATAGACTGATTTATAAATAGATAGAAGATAGAAATACAGATAGTTTGAAAATAGATATAAGACAAATAGAAAGATAGGCATATAGTTAGATGGACTATTATACAGATAGATAGAATGATAGATAGATAGATCGAGATATAGATAGACAAATAGACAAATGGGAAAATATACAAATTGATAGACAAATAGATTGATTGATTGATTGATAAATAGACAAATAGACTTTTAAAAAGATAGAGAGAAAGAGAGATAGATATATATATATATATATATTGATATATAGATACATAGATATAGAGATTAATAAATAGAAAGATAGATAGATAAATAGATATATCGATTGAAAAACATAGAGACAAATAGACAGACACACAAAAGATATAAAGATAGAAAAATAAACAAAAACACAGGTAGTCATTTAAATAGATAGACATATAGATTTATACACAAATAGAAATATAGAAATATGGTAGATAGATTGATAGACAGATAGATTGATAGGCAGATAGATTGATAGATATATAGATTGAAAGATATAAAGATATATAGATAGATTGATAGAAGATAGATAGATAGAAGATAGATAGACAGAAGACAGAAGATAGATAGAAGACAGATAGATTGATAGATAAATAGATAGACAGATAGACAAATAGATAGATACTCATATAGATAGATAGATAAACATATAGAAAGTTACACAGAAAGATAGAAGACAAATAGGTTGTTAGATAGTCACATAGATATAGATAGATAGATAGATAGATAGACAGATAGACAAATAGACAAATAGACAGTAGATAGATCAAAATATATAAAGATAGTTAGATAGACAAATAGAATGATTGACAAAAGATAAGTACATAGATATACATATAGTCAGATAAACATATAGACAAAAAGGCAGATGGATAGATAGACAAGTAGATAAATACATAGTTAGACATATAGAAAGATAGCCAGATAGATAGACACATAGATAGAAAGATAATTAAATAGTTATATAGACAAATAGATAGTTAGATATATAGACAGATAGTTAGATAGATAGATAGACAGATAGATAGAAAGAAAGATAGTCAGATAGACAGATACACACAGACACATAGACAGATAGATATATAGGTAGATAGAAAGATAGATAGATAGATAGATAGATATATATATATATAGACAAATAAAAATACAGATAGAAATAAAGATAGACAAATATACAGATAGATAGATAGATAGAAAAATTGAGATAGACAGAAAGATTGATTAACAGATAGATATAGAAATATAAGATAGATAGGCAGATATAAAAATAGACTGATAGACAAACAGAGAGATAGATAGAGGGAGAAAAAAGATAGATAGACAGACAGAAAGACAAATAGACAAACAGACACATAGACAAATATACAGATGTATAGATAGATAGACAGACAAATAGATAGATAGATAGATATAGATAGAAAAGAAAATAGAGGATAGAATTATAAATATAGACATTTATAGAGATTGAAAGATAGACGTATACACTAATAGAAAGATAAATAGTTAGATAGATAGATTAAGAGATAGACAGATAAATAGACAGACTGACAGATAGATGGATAGATTGATTTACATATTGATAGATAGACATATAAAAATATAAATTAAGAGATAGACATGTGGATTGACAGATAGAAAGATACGTAGATCGATCGATAGATACATAAATAGATAGATAGATAGATAGAGGGAATGACAGATAGATAGATAGATAGATAGATAGATAGACAGATAGATAGATATATATATATATATATATATATAGAAGATAAATAGACAAGAAAACATATAAATAGATAAACATATAGATAGAACATTAGATAGATAGTATGATTAATAGATAGACATATAGGTATATAGCCAGATATATAGATAGACAGATAGATAGATAGACAGATAGATACACAAATAGATAGATAGACCGATAGACAGAAAAAGAAATAGATACAAGATAGATTGAAAGATAGACAGATAGACATAATATAAATAGAAAGATAGGCAGATAGATAGATATAGATCTAGACGGATATACATACATACCATACAGATAAACAGATAGATAGATAGACAGATAGATAGAAAGATAGATTGACAAATAGACAAAAAGACAAAAAGGCAAATAGATAGATATACAGATAGACCATTAAAAAATAAGAAAGATAGATAGATAGATAGATAGATAGATGACAGATAGATATACAAGCAAAAGTAGATAGACATAAAGATAAACAAAAAGACTGATAGTCATTTAGAGAAATAGATAGATAAACATACACAAATAGAGATATAAAAATATTTTTACATATATAGATAAATAGAAAGATTGATAGATAGATAGATTGAAAGATAAGTAGATATATAGAAATATAGACTGACATAAGATAGATAGATAGAAGATAGATAAAAAGATAGACAGATAGACCGATAGATAGATAGACAGATAGATAGATAGACAGATAGAAAAATAGACAGATAGATGATTGACATATTGATAGATGATTGACATATTGATAGATAGGCAGATAGATAGATAGATAAACAGATAGATAAATAGACAAATTTGTAGAAGATAGTTCAAAATATATAATGATAGATGGATAGACAAATAGACAGATAGATAGAAGACATGTAGATAAATAAACATATATTCAGATAGACAAATAAAAAAAATTATATAGATAGATAAATTGATAGATAGATAGTTAGACAAATAAAATGATAAACAAATAAATAAATAGATAGACAAAAAGATAGATAGATGGATAGATATAAAGATAGATATATTGATAGATAGATAGATACATAGAATCATATATAGATTGATTGATTGATTGACAAATAGATAGATAAATAGATAGATAGTTAGATAGATAGATAGCCAGACAGATAGATAGCTAGCTAGATAGATAGATATATAGATAGATAGATAAATATATAGAGAAATATATATATAGAAAGAAAGATAGATAGATTTACAAAGATATAGATTGATAGAAAGATAAATAGATAAAGAGATAAGATAGACAAATAGACATATATATAGATAGATAGATATATAGATAGAAAGATAGTTAGAAAGATAGATAAAAGATATATAGAAAGAATGAAAGAGAGATAGATAGATAGACAGACAGATTGATTGATTGACAGATAGATAGACAGTCAAATAAAAGACTAGTAGATTGACAAACAGAAAGTCATATAGACTATAAACATTCACAAATAGATATATATACTATTAGACATACATAAAGATAGATAGATAAAGAGATAGATAGATTGATAGATAAGTAAGTACATTAAAGAAAAGATTGATAGATATTTATACAAATAGAAAGATAGACAAATACACAAATTGATAGATAGATAGTCAGCTAGATAGATATATAGATAATTAGATTAATAGATATACAGACAGATAGAAAGAAAGATAGATATATAGACAGATAGATTGAAAGATTTATATATTGACTGATAGATATATATAGAAAAAAATACTGAGAGATAGAAAGGTAGATAGGCAGATGATTGATTGATAGACAAATATGCATATAAATAGATATTTAGATTGATTGATTGTCAGATTGACTAAAGATATATAGACATATAGATAGATTGATTGATTGACAGATAGTAGGCAAATAGACATATATACATATAGATTGATAGACAAATAGATATATAGATTAACATATAGAGAGATAAATAGATATGCATTTAGACAAATAAACAGATAGACAAGTAGATAAAGATAGATAGAAAGATAGACGAATATATAGATAGATAGGTAAATAGATAGATAGACAAATAGACAGATAGAAAAATATACAAATAGACAGATATAAAAATAGATAGATAGATAGATATAAAATAGATAGATATACAATTAGATAAATAGATAGAGAGATAGATAGATAGATAGATAGACCAAAGATAGATATACAGATAGACAGATAGATAGATAGACAAATGGATAGATAGAGAGATAGATAGATAGAGAGATAGATAGATAGATAGATAGATAATCAAATAGATAGGAAGATATATCAATAAACAAATAGAAAGATAGACAAATAGATAATTAAATAGATAGATAGAAGATAAAAGGTAGACAAATAGTCAGATCACATATAGACATATGTATAGATTTATAGATAAATAGATATATAAATAGACAAATATATAAATAGTTAAACAGATAGCCAGAAAGCCAGATAGGTAGATGGATTGATAGATATATATATATAAATAGTAACATAGATAAATAGATAGAACAATTGATAGATGGAAAGATAGATAGATTGATAGATATATATACAACTAGATAGATACATACATAGATATATAGATTGATAGATTGATTGACAGTCAGACAAACAGACAAATAGATAGAGAAACAGACAAATACATAATTAAAAATACATACAGACAGACACATAGACAAACAGGCAGACAAATAGACATATATATAGACACAAAAACCCACAAACAAATAGACAGACACATAGACACAGATAGACATAAAGAAAGAAAGATAGATAGATAGATAGATAGATCAGCAAATTTAGGATAGACATAAAGAGATAGTCATTTATAAAGATAGATATATAGGAAAACATAAACATTGACAGACACACAAGTAGATAGATAGAATTATAGGAAAATATATAGATAGAGGAATAGGCAATTAGGTAGATAAAAAGATAGGCAGATAGGAAGATAGGCAGAAAGGCAGATAGATTGATAGATAGACAGACAGACGTATGGACATACATATAGAAATAAATATAGACAGACAAATAGACAGATAGATAGATAAATAAAAAAACATACAGACATACATATAGAAATAAAGATAGACAGACCGACAGAATGACAGACAAACAGATAGATTGAAAGATAGATAGACAGATAGATAGATAGATAGATAGATAGATAGATAGACAGATAGATAGATATACAGATACATAGAGAGAAAGAAAGACATATAAACAAATAGGTAGATAGACAAATATACAAATAGACAGAAAGTCAGAAAGACAAATAGACAGACAGATAGATACATACATACATACATACATACATAGATAGATATACAGAAGACAGATAGATATAAGATAAATAGATAGATATATAGATAGATAGATAGATTTATTTATTTATTTATAAATAGGTAGATCAAATAGACATATAGATATATAGATAGATAGACAGATAGATAGAAGATAAATAGATAGCTTGGTCAATTGATTAATAGATAGATAGATAGATAGATAAGTAGATTAGATAGACAGATGGATAGATATACAGATAGACAGATATACTGATAGAGAGATCGACATATAGACATTTAGACATATAGACAGATAGATAGAATGATAAATAGACAAATAGATAGATAGGCAGATAGAGAGAAAGACATATAGATAGATAGAAAGTTTGACAGATAGCCAAATAGATAGATAGACAGACAGACATACAGACATACATAAAGAAATAAAGATAGACAACCAGACAAATAGATAGATAGATAAATAGACAGACATATAGATGGACATACAGAAATAAAGACAGATAGACATCTATATAGACAGACATACATACATATAGATAGACAGTCAAAAAGTTAGAGAGATAGACAAACATATAGAACAAAAATCAGATAGACAGACATTCTAACATACATATAGATAAATAGACTACCAAATAGATAGATAGATAGATAGATATATAGATAGAAAAACATATAGATAGACAGACAGACAGACAGACAAATAGATAAATAAATAGATACACTGATAGAAAGATTGGCATATTGATATATAGATACATAGACAGATTGATAGATAAACAAATTAATAGATAGACATAGAGATAGATAAATAGATATATATATATATATATATATATAGACAAATTGATAGATTAAAAGATATACATATAGACAAAAAGGCTGATAGTCAGGTAGGCAAATAAACAGATAGATAGATATACAAATAGATAGATAGATAGACATATAGACATATAGACAAATATATAGAGAGACATATAGACAAATAAGTAGATAGAAAGATAGAAAAAAAGACAGATAGACAAAAAGTCAAATAGACAAAAAGATAGACAGATAGATAAATAGATATACAGAAGATAGAGAGATAGACAAATAGTCAGGTAGTTTGATTTAAAGTTAGATAGGTAGTTAAATAGTTAGATAGATATATTGGTCGATCAATCAATAGGTAGATAGATTGATAAATATCTAGATAGATAGGTAAATATATAGATAGATAGTTTGACAGATATATATATATATATATATATATATATATATAGTTAGATATACAGATAGATGGATAGATATGTTGATAGATAGGTAGAGTGACAAATAGACAGATAGATAAATCGAAAGATATATAGATATATAGATAGATAGATAAATAGATAGATAGATAGACAAATAGATATATAGATAGATATAAAGATGATTTATAGATAGAAAAATTGACAGTTGAAAGATTGAAAGATAGATAGATAGACAGATAAAAAGATAGACTAACAGATAGATAGATAGATAGATAGACAGACAGATAGATAGATAGATAGATAGACAGACAGACAGATAGATAGATAGATAGACAGACAGACAGATAGATAGATAAATAAATAGATAGAAAGATAAATAGATAGACAAACATACATAACGTTATATAGATAAACATACAAACAGACAAAAAGACATACATACATTTAAAGATATAGATAGATATAAAAACAATCAAATAGACAAATAGACAGATAGATTGAAAGATATTTAGATAAAATGATAGACAGATAGACAGATAGTTAGATAGTCAGATAGATAGATAGACAGATAGATAGATAGATTGTTTTATTGTTTGATAGATAGACATATAGATATAGATAGATAGGTAAATAGCTAGATAGAAAGAAAGATAGATAGATAGATAGATAGATAGACTGATAGAAATATAAATAGATAGATAGATAGATAGATAAATAGATCGATAGATAGATATACATATAAACATATAGACAGATAGACAAATAAACATATAGATAGATGATAGATTAGAAGATAGATAGATAGACATATAGATAAATTGATAGATAGACAAATTGATAGATATATAGATACATAGATAGTTATAGACATATAAATAGATTGATATATATATATATATATAGATAAATAGATAGTGAGATAGACAAATAGACAGACATATTTACATAAGACAAATAGTCAGATCAATAGAAAGATTGATAGATATATAGATAGATAGATAGAAAATTTGATAGATAACAAGATAGATTGATAGATTTACATATACACATATAGACTAATATACAAATAAATAGATAGACAAATTTATAGATAGAAAGATTGTCAGATAGATAGATAGACAAATAGTCAAATAAATTGATAGATACATAGATAGATAGATAAATAGATAGATACACAGATAGATAATAGACAAATAAATATAAAGATAAAAATACAGAAAGCTATATACACAAATAAATAAATAAATAAACAGATAGACAAATATATATACACATAAACAAACAAACAAATAGATAGACAGACATATAGATACAAATATAGATAAACAGATAGACAGATAGATATATAGATAGATAGATAAACAGACAAATAGATAGATAGATATACAGATAGATATATAGATAGATATAAAGATTGACATATTGACAGATAAACATATAAACATATAGATAGATAGACAAATAGCTAGATATAATGTTTGACAGATAGAAAGATAGATAGAATGATAGATAGAATGATAGATAGACAGATAGAATGATTGTCAAATAGACATATAGAAAGAAAGAAAGATAGATATATAGATAAATATATATACAATTAGATATATAGACACATAAACAGATAGATATAATGATAGATTGACATATAGATAGAAACAAATTGAAGGATAGATCGATCGATAGATTGATAGATAGTCAGATACACATATAGATGGACACACAGATGGATAGATAGATGGATAGATAGATAGATAGATACACAAATATATGGATAAATAGATTGATAGATAGATAGATAGACATATAGTCAAACAGATAGATATA
>JAREIK010000701.1:93643-121143 GCA_029783825.1 Sapria himalayana | reverse complement strand
CATCTATTTGATAAGTATGCTTTATACCGTATTGCTTGTTTGCTTGGCTCTCCTCTTCTTCTTGATGGTGCTACTGCAACACTCTCTAGACCGAGTGTTGCACGTATTTGTGTTGAGCTGGACTTATAGAAACCATTACCCAATCGTATCTGGATTGGAACTATAGATGGAGGGGGATTTTGGCAACAAATCATTCCAGAATACCTCCCTCCATTCTGCTCTTGCTGCAAAAAGATGGGTCATGGTTTAGAAGCATGTTTAGTGAACAAGAAAAGAATAGATGATAAGCTAAAACAAGAGGAAAGAGGAAAGGAAAGAAAAATGGCAGTAGGTAGAAGAGGAGATTTGATTTATCAAATAAAACCACAGAATTCATACACTGCTCAATTAGAAATTCAGAATGGTAAGGTAGAAGAACTAAAATTAATTGAATATAACAAACCGAATATAGAAGATGAAAGGGCAGAAATAGAAGAGAGGAAGAGGAGGGAGTTGATTAGAAAAATTTCAGAATTAAATAAAAGAACTAGAGTTCAAATGAAAACTAATTTCCAAAAAAATAAAAGCTGGGCTGTCCTTGCTGAAGAGGACTCTGAGGAAGAATTTGAAATAAAAAGTTTGACCTCCCTCTATACGGATGTGGAGGAAAATGAACTAAAGCAAAGAACAACTAAAGATGATATAAATATAGATAATTCTAAAGCAAAACAAAAAATGGGAAGTAAAGATTGGGCAATTGAGGAGTTAAAAATAATGGATATCCAAGTAAATAGAGAATGGAAAGTGGAGAAAGGAGGAGAATTAAGCTCACTTAAAAAACCAAGGAAAATGAAAAAACACTTAAATAAAATATATGAGACCAAATACACTACTAGAGCGCAAGCTAAATCCATAAAGAATGTATAATTACATTTATTGGAATATAAGGGGAATTGCAAACTCCCCTTCAAGGAATAGATTGAAAAAACTAATATACATGCATAAAATTAATCTTGTTTTAATAGCTGAACCGATGGTGGATAAAACTCAACTAGAATACTATAAAACTATTTTAGGATTTAATCATGGTTACTCTAATAATAATGGTAAAATCTGGATATTGTGGAAAAATAATTTGGACATAAAAATATTAAAAGATACTAATCAATTAATAAACCTGAGTCTAAGTCAAAATGAAAATGAAATAATAACGATAGTTTATGCTAAAAATAAAAAAGAGGAGAGAAAAGAATTATGGGAGGAAATGATAAAAACTGCCCTAGAAAATAAGCCCTGGATAATAGGTGGAGACTTCAATACGGTTAGAAATTTTAATGAAAAGAAGGGTGGTAGATCACCAAATAAGAGAGGAATGGCTCAATTTAATGACACAATAAATAATACTAATCTAATAGAAGCCAAATTTAATGGCTCATCTTTCACATGGTGCAATAACTGGAAAAAGAAGGGCACAATATGGGCTAGATTAGACAGGGTCTTATTTAACCTTAAATGGTTAGAACAGTTTGGTTCTACAGAGGTTAATCATTTAAATAGATCCTACTCTGATCACAGTCCATTATTGATTTCTGTTAAAAGAATAATTTACACAAGAGGTTCTTTTAAATTTCAAAATTCTTGGTGCTTACATCATGAATTTTTGAATAAGATAAAGGACTCCTGGAATCTTGAAGTTTCATGAAATCCGATTCAAATTCTAAATAATAAATTGAGTAGACTAAAGGTTGAATTAAAAAAGTGGAATAATGAAATATTTGGAAATATAATTAAAAATATAAAAGATGCAGAAGAGCTAGTACTAAAAAGTGAATTAAAATTTGAAACAGACCAAAGTATAATCAATAGAAGAACTCTTAGCAAGGCACAAGCGGAATTAAAATTAAAACTGTTAATGGAAGAAGCTTTCTAGAAACAAAAAGCGAAAATTAAATGGTTGAAAGAAGGAGATAAAAACACAAAATTTTTTCAAAAAGTGGCTAAACTAAAATCTCAAAAACATAGAATTAGGGGAATAAAAAACAATGAAAATGTATGGCTTGAAAAAGACTTAGATATAGAAAATTATTTTACAAAGTTTTTTGAGAATCACTTAGGTGGAATAAGAGAGCTAAAAGGCAACACACTTATACAAAATATAGAGAATAAAATTTCTTCAGATGATAATAATATGCTAACAAAATTCCCTGAAGAAGAAGAAATTAGAAATGCAATTTTTAGTATGAATAAAGACAGTGCAGCTGGCCCAGATGGTTGGAACAATTGCTTCTTTCAGATTTGCTGGGAAATAATAAAAAAAGATTTAGAAAAAGCCATAAATAGTATATTCTGTGGAGCTGATATAGGTAAGAAATGGGGTAGTTTTCATTTAATTCTCATTCTGAAAGTGGAAAATCCACAGAAAGGAGAGGACTTTAGGCCAATTAGTCTTTGTAATTCAATATATAAAATTTTAGCCAAAATTCTACAAAATAGATTAGCATTGCTATTACCAAAAATTATTTCTGAAGAACAAACTGGTTTTATGAAAAATAGATTGATTATGGATAATATCTGCTTGACAAAAGAAATGTGCAGAGAAATAAGTACTAAAACAAGAGGTAATAATGTATTAATTAAGCTAGATCTTTCCAAAGCATTTGATAGAGTTGAATGGAGTATTCTCTGTTCAACGATGAGAAAAATGGGTTCCTCTGAGACTTGGATAGATCTGATATACAGATGTATATCAAACACATGGGCTAGAATTATAACAAATGGGAAAGTAGGAAAGGAAATAAAGCCAGTTAGAGGTTTAAGACAAGGTGACCCGCTATCGCCATCACTATTTAATATTTATCTAGAACTCTTGATAGTTAATCTTAAAAATAAAATGTTAAATGGTCTTATAGGTACTTTTAGACAGCCAAAAAACACACCCCTGGTAAGTTGTTTAGCATATGCAGATGATGTAATGATATTCACTAATGGATGCAGTAAATCATTAAGTAACCTGATAGATTTATTAAAATGCATGGAGGAAGAAACAGGTCAAAAATTAAACAAAAGAAAATGTCAATATATGATATCTTATAAAGCCCCAACTGCATTATCACATAGAATTAAAAATATCACAGGTTTCTCTCACAAAAAAGGAGAAATGATTTATCTAGGTTGCCCGATTTATGAAGGAAAGTTCAAGACAGAATACTTAGCGCTTCTAATAAATAAATTAAAAAAGAAAATTGCAGGATGGAAAATAGAATATCTAAGTATGGGGGGCAGAATAACCCTTATAAAATATGTTTTAGAAAGTTTAATAATGCATAATATTATGATCACGCAGCCTTCAATCAAATTTATAAAAGAAATTGAAAAAGAATTAGCCAATTTTTTGTGGGGTAAAAAAGAGGGTAAACACAAACTTCATTGGAAAAAATGGAGAGATTTATGTTATCCTTTCCAAGAAGCTGGTTTAGGCTTTGTCAACATCATTGACTTAGCCAAAGCAGGGGCTAGCAAGAGATGGTGGAATTTAAAAGAAAATGAAAGCTTATGGTCTAAATTTATGAGGGCAAAGTACTGCATAAAGGATGACATTAATAAAATAAAAAATAAAAGTAGGAGTTCACAGGTTTGGAATCAAATGCTTAAACAAAGAGATTTAGTGGAAAATTACTCTAAACAGATGAAAAAAGGATGGAGATGGACCTTATCTCCGGAGGGCACATTTTCGCTTAAAACAATGAAAAATGTCTTAAGAAAAAAGAAAAAAGAACAAATATTATTTAAATGGGCTTGGAATAATGACAATCCACAAAAAATTAAAACTTTTATGTGGAAAGTTTTATCTAATATTATCCCAATTGATAATAATTTAAAGCAGAAAGGTATTCAGCTAGTTTCTAGATGTGAATGTTGCTTAAATGAGATTGAAACATTAGATCACCTATTTTCAGAAGGAAAAGTAGCTGCAGAAATATGGAAAAGATTAGCATCAGAAATGCAGATAAAATATGAACATCTCCCTCTAAGTTGCAGGTTTAAAAAATGGTGTAATTCAAATGTTCCTAGCATGGCACAGAAATGGATTAAAAGCAATGTTCCACCAATAGTCATTTGGTGCATTTGGAAAGCTAGGAATAAAAGTAGATTCGAAGGGTATAATATGATGGTGGAAGATATCTGGAAAGAAATAAAAGAAGAAACAAGAAAAATTTCAGAGATATGCCCTATAAAAACAAAAGGTTCAAAGATGGATAAGGATACCTTACAGTTTTGGAATCTAAAAGAAAAACCACTTAAGCAGTTTAAAACAATTAGCATAAAATGGGAAAAACCTGCAAGAGGTGTGTTTACCTTAAATACAGATGGTAGTTTCGATAGAGATATGGGGGAAGCTGGAGGAGGGGGAGCAATTAGAAACTCGGAGGGGAAGTTAATTTTAGCTTTCACTAGAAGATTGCAAGCATCGTCGGCTTTACATGCCGAGATATTAGCACTAAAAGAAGGAATAAGAATATGTAAAAACTTAAATATCAAGAATGTAGATATTCAAATTGATTCAAAAATAGTTGTAAATCTAATTAAAATACAGTCAATTATGTGGAAATATGAAAATGAGATAGAAGAAATTCTGCATCACATAAATTCATTAGATTTCACTATAAAACACATCTTCAGAGAAGCTAACGCTTTGGCTGATGCATTATCTAAAGATGGTAGGAAGAGAGGAGATAACGAGTATAAAGTAGATTATTTACCAAAAAAGTATTTTGGTATTATAAAATTAGATAGCATGGATTTTCCTTATATTAGAAAAATTAAAAATAATAATTTTTAGTTATAAGGATTTTCTTGTGTTTATTCTGGTATTCTATGTATAATGCTGAAACAGATTAAAGTTCATATCTTCATAGTCTCATCCTGGTCCTGAGGGATGTTGCTATGATGGTTGGGATACATTGTAGTACAGATTGGTAAGACTGCAGGTTTAGGGGGCTCAAAAATACAGCAACACGGCAGGCTTTAGTAAGTAATGTTTCTGTTTTAAAAACAGATATGATCTTTCTGCAGGTTTAGGGGTATTTTTCCTTATTAAAACAGAAATATACTTTCATGCACTGCAGGTTGCTTATTAAAAAACAATAACACTGCAGAGGGCTCAAAATTACAGTACAGTTGCTGTTTTACAGCTTTAATAAAAAAAAATGTACAGTAACATTGCAGGACTAATTAGAAGGAGCAAGACGGGGTATTGAATAATAGAGTAGATTATATATATGCATGTAGCTCTTTCTTGCAGGTAACTAAGTAGAGGAAAATGACATAAAGCTGGACGTAGTGCCTGCTGTCTTTTAGTTTTCTTTTCTTATTATAGGTGTATGGAGTCTGTTTTTTTTTTTTTTTTAGAATGTTGTATTTTCTGGAAGTCTGTGTTTTTATGAGGTCTGTGTTATTTTAGAAAAGCTGGAAGTCTGTAAATTTTTAGTTGAGTTGTGCTAAGTATGTAATTCATGTAAAGAAGTAATAGTAGAGTAAAGGAAGATCAAAGCTTAAAAAGCAAGGAGGGAGGCAGCCAAGCAGGGAACTCTTACAGCTTAAGGAGGGAGTCTGCTGCT
Organism: Sapria himalayana; assembly: GCA_029783825.1. Taxonomy (NCBI): domain Eukaryota; kingdom Viridiplantae; phylum Streptophyta; class Magnoliopsida; order Malpighiales; family Rafflesiaceae; genus Sapria; species Sapria himalayana. The sequence goes on along the minus strand of JAREIK010000701.1, from coordinate 115,546 downwards.
GAATTTTCTAGTTTTTCTAGTTGGAATTTCCAGAAATTGATGAATATTTATTACAAAGCAGAATTTAAAAGATGTAATGCTGATATTCAAGGCGGGATACTCTAAAAAAGCGATAGCATTCTAGCATCTCTCAAAGAGTAACATCACAAGAAGAATTCCAAATCAAAGGTCTCACCTTAAAAGACGTGGAAGAGACATGGACTCTTGAAAAAGACTGCACTTATCTTTACTATACGAATAAAGATTCAGCCATGGTTTCATTAGAAAGAATGAACTTCTCAAAGCTTAAAGGAAGATCTCAAGACCTCAAAAACATTTCCCTTTAAATTTATACACTTAGTTTGATCTAAATGTTAAAGATTTTCTTAAATATTGGGTGTAATAGGGATAAGGGTAGATCTTAGTTTGTAAAAATGGTATTCCTCCGCCAAAAGAGAGGGTTATAACTAATAAATAACACTAAAAAAAAGGATAAACAAAAGATCAATAGACAAAAATAAAAAGATAGTAAAATAGTCAAATTGATAGATAGAGAGATATACAAAAGATAGATAAGTAGATATACACATAGTATGATAAACACATAGACAGATATACAAATAAATATATATATAGATAGACAGAAACATAGATAGATAGATAGATAGATAGACAAATTGATAGATAGACAAATATACAGATAGACAGATAAAAAGAAATATAGATAGATAGATACATAGACATATAGATATAAAAATAGATAAACAAAAGATAGATAGACAAAAAATAGATAAATAAATAATGGATAGATAGATAGACAGATAGACAGAAGTTAGATACATAAATATGCACATATTTAGATAGACAGTTATATAGATAGACAGATAGATAGATAGATAGATAGATAGATAGATAGATAGACATATAGATAGATAGATAGATAGATAGATAGATATACAGATTGAAATATAGACAAATTGATAGATATACAGATCGGTAGATAGACAAATTGATAGATATATAGATCGGTAGATAGACAAATATACAGATAGATTTATAGTTAAATTGATAGATAGACACATAGATAGATACACAGATAGACAGGTTAACACAAAGATAAGTAGATAAAAAAAGAGATAAACTGATAAAAAGATATATAGATAGAGAAATAGACAGATATACCATATAGATAGATAGATAGTTAAATAAATAAAAAATTGACATACAGACTGATAGAAAAATTAACAGATAGACAGATACACATATAGATAAATTGATAGATAGATAGATAGATAGATTGACAAATAGAAAAATACACATATAGACAGATAGACAGAGAGAAAGTTATATAGATAGACAAATAGATAGACAGATAGATAAATAGATAGTCATATAGATAGATAAACAAATTGATAGAATGTTAGATTAATAGTTAGATATGTAGATATATAGACATATAGACTAATAGTCATATATAAAAATATATAGATAGACATATGGACTGATAATAAGATATAAAGATAGAATAATAGGTAGATAGATAGTTAGACATATTATTTGATTAAAATATAGAAACATTGACATATTGGCTTATAAATAGATTTACAGATAGGTAGAAAGATAGATAGACAAATAGACTTACAGAAAATAGTCAAATAGACAGATAGACATATAGACATATAAGAAGATAGAAAGATAGAAAAATAGACACGTAGATAAATAGATATAAAGATAGATAGACAAATATAAAGATAGTTCGATGTATATATAGATAGACAGATAGAGAGATAGACAGATTGGTAGATAGATAGATACACAAAGAGAAATATACAAAGATAGATATATAGATAGATAGAAAGACAGACAAACAGATAGTTATATAAATAGATACAAAGATATTTAGGAAAATAGGCAGATAGGCAGATAGGCAGATAGATAAATATACAAATAGATATATAGATAGATAGATAATTATAAAGATAGATAGATAGATAGATAGAAAAATAAATAGATTGACAAATAGATAGATAGACACACGGATAGATAAATAGGTACTAAGTTAAATAGATAGATAGATTGACATATATATAGATAGACATATATAAAAATAGACAGATAGATAAGTAGATAGATAGACTAGTAGAAATATAGAAAGAAAGATAGATAGATAGATAGCAAGACAGATAGACAGAAGACAAATAGATAGAAAGATAGACATATAGATAGATTGGTAGATAGACAGATAGATAGATAGACACATAGGCACATAAACACATAGATAGAATGATAGATAGATAGATAGACAAATATACTTATAGATAGATAGACATATAGACAACTTGACAGATTGACATATAGTAAAATAGATAGATAAATAGATACATAGATAGATAAATAGACAAATAGATAGATAGATAGATAGACATACATACAGATAGATAGATAGATACATAGTTAGATAGATAGAGATATAGATAGTTAGATAGATAGACTAATAGAATAATAGATTAATAGACTAATATAAAAATCGACATATATATAGATAGACAGATCGATAGATAGATAGATAGACAAATAGATAGATAGTTAGATAAAAATATAGATAGACAAATAGATAGATAGATAAATAGACAGATCTGACAGATAGATAGATAGACATATAAAGAAATAGAAAGATAGATAGATAAACAAATAGATATATATATATATAGACTGAAATAAATTTTGATAGTTAGACAGATAGGCAGACATATAGATTGATCCATAGAAAGATAGATATATAGATTGATAGTTAGATAGATAGATAGATAGGCAGATAGAAATATAGATAGATAGATAGACAGACAAATAGATAAATAGATAGATCGATAGTTATGCAGATATACATATAGACATAAACACAGATAGATAGATTAACATATAGATAGATTTATAGATAGAGAGATAGTCAAATAGGCAAATAGATAGATAGAAAGATAGATAGATAGACGGACTAAAAGATATACAGATTGATAGATAAATCACAAACAAATTTATAAATAGACAGATAGATAGGTAGATAGATAAATAAATAGACAGATAGAAAATAAACAGATAGATAGATAGACATATAGACATATATATAGATTGACAGATAGGCAGATAGTCAGATAGGTAGATAGGTAGATAAGTAGATAGACAGATAAACAAACACATAGATAGATAGATAGATAGATAGACAGACAGATAGACAGACAGATAGATAAACATATATACAATTAGACAAATAGACAAATCGACAGATAGACAGATAACTAGATAGATATATAATGCGATAGATAGATAGATAGAATGATAGAAAGAAAGATAGTTAGATAGATTGATAGATTGAGAGATAGACACATACACATATAGGCTTATAGATAGATTTCCAAATAGGTAGAAAGTATGATAGACAACTAGACATATATTCAGATAAATAGATAGACTGCTAGATAGATAGATATATAGGTAGATTGACATATAGATAGATAGATAGACAAATAGACAGAAAGATAGATATATAATTAGAAAGACACATAGACATATATATAGAGATAAAAAAAGATAGATAGTATGATAGACACATATATAGATAGATAAATATATAGAAAAAAAGATAGATAGATAGATAGATAAATTGATTGATATATAGAATGATAGACAGATATATAGAAAGATAGATAGATATATAGATTGATAGTTAGACAGATATACATAAAGATAGAATATAGATAGATAGATAGATAGATTAATAGATATATAGATTGATAGTTAGAAAAAAAACAAATACAAAGATAGATTGATAGATAGATAGATACAAAAATAGATAGACAGATAGATAGATACCAAGATTGTTAGATAATTATACAAATAGACATATAAACATATACACATATAGATAGATAGACATATTTACATTTATTGAAAAAAAGAAATTCAGATATATCGATATACATATAGATAGATATATAGAAAGATAGTTAGATTAATAGATAGATTGATTGAAAAATAGATAAATAAATAGATAGAGAGAAAGATAGATAAAAAGATAGATAGATAGGTAGATAGGCAAATTAGTAGATACACAGATAGACAGATAGATAGTTAGACAAATAGATAGGTAGATAGATTGATTGATTGAGAAATAGTTATATAGACATATAGATAGATAGGTAGGTAGGTAGATAAAAAGATAGACAGACAGACAGATAGAAAGACAAATAGATAGATATATAGATAGATAGATAGATAGATAGATAAAGAGGTAGATAATTAGATAGATAGATAGATAGACAGATTGACATTTTGATAGATAGACAGATTGTTTGATTGATTATTCAGATAGATAGATAGATAGACATATAGATAGATAAGAAGATATATATATAGAGATAGATAGATAAATAGATAGGCAGCTATACATATACATAGATAGACAGATACACAGATAGATAGATAAATGAATAGACAGATATATAGATAGACAGATATATAGATAGACAGATATATAGATAGGAAAATAGACATATAAATAGCTAGATTGATATATAGATATATAGACAGACAGATTGATATATAGATAGATAGCTGAACATATAGATACATAGATAGATGGACACATGGATAGATATAAAGATAGATAGATATAAATATACATTGATAGTTAGATAGATAAATATACATATAGATAGATATATATAGATTAATAGTTAGATTGATAGATAAATAGAAAGATAGATAGATATATAGATATATAGATATATAGATAGAGACAATGATATATAGATAGTTAGTGATACAAATATACATATAAGCATATATAGAGATAGATAGATAGATAGATAGACATATAGATAGATAGATAGAAAGAAAGAAACATAGATAGATATATAAATAGATAGATAGACTGATAGAGAGATAAAGAGATGGACAAATAGAAAGATAGAAAGTTCAAGTGATCGATTGGTAAACAGATAGAAAAATAGATAATTAGATAGACAGACAAATAAATAAATATATAGATAGGTAGATATACAAATCGACATATATGCAAAAATTCAGACAAACGAATATGTAGATAGATAGATAGATAGATAGATAGATATACATATAGAGAGATATATAGATGGAAAGATATATAGATAGACAAATAGACATATACATAGATAGACTAATATATAGATAGATAGATTGATAGATAGATAATTAGATAGATAGAAATAAAGACATATACATATATCAATAGTTAGACATATAGATTGATTTATAGATCGACAAATAGATTGATAGATAGAAAAATAGGTAGATAAAAAAAATATTCAGATAGGCAGATAGCATATAGATAGATAGAATGATAGATAATTAGATAGATGCCTATAAGTTTGTCTATTTTTCTGACTATCTGTGTGTCTATCTATGTGTCTATCTATCTACGTATTTGTCTCACCTATTTGTCTATCTATCTGTCTGTATATCTATCTATCCTTTTATCAATCTGTCTATCTATCTGTCTATCTATCTATCTATCTGTCTATCTATATGTTTATCTATTTATTTGTCTATCTGTCTGACAATTTGTTTATTTATCTAACTGTCTATCTATCTATCTATCTATATGTCTATCTTTCTATTTATTTGTCTGTCTATTTTTTCGATCGATCTATCTATCTATCTATCTATATACCTGTCTATATGTCTATCTATCAGTCAATCAATCTGTATCTCTATCTCTGTGTCTATCTATCTGTTTATATGTCTATTTATCTAACTTTCTATCTATGAGTCTATCTATCTGTTTATCTATCTATCTATCTGTCTAACTATTTGTCCATCTATCTGTTTGTCTACCTGTCTGTCTATTTATCTTTTTATTTGTCTATTTATCTTGCTAACTATATATCTGTCTATCTCTCTATCTATATATCTGTCTATCTCTCTATCTATTTGTCTCGCCTATCTGTCTGTCTATCTACTTGTTTATTTGTATATCTATTTGTTTATTTTCATATCTATCTGTTTGTCTATTTATCTGCCTATCTGTCTGTCTATATATGTGTCTATTTGTGTGTCTAATTATCTATCTATCTATTCGTTTCACCTAACTGTCTATTTATCTATCTGTATATATGACTATCTATCTGTCTTTCTATATGACTATCTATCTGTATGTCTATTTGTCTATTTAATTATCTGTTTGTCTAGGTGTCTGTCTATCTATTTGTCTATCTATCTATCTATATATGTTTTTGTTTATTTTTCTATCTATCCGACTGACTTTTTGTCTATCTAATTATCTATCTATATGTCTATCTTACTATATGTGTATCTATCTATCTATTTATATATCTAACTATTCTTTGATTTGTTTGTCTATCTGTCTACCAATCTGTCAATCAATCTATCTATCTATCTGTGTGTCTATCTGTCTGTCTATTTGTCTATCTATCTATTTGTCTATCTATAATTCTGTCTATATTTTTGTCTATCTATCTGTCTATCTATAATTCTGTCTATATTTTTGTCTATCTATCTGTTTATCTATATGTCTATCATTCTATCAATATGTATGTGATTGTGTCTTTCAATTTGTCTGTCTATTTGTTTGTCTATTCATCTTTCTATCACTCGGTATATCTATTTATCTATCTATCTATCTAACTATCTATCTACGTATCTGTCTATCTATATGTGAATATATCTATATATCTATCTATGTATCTGTCTGTCTATCTGTCTATCTACTTATTTATGTATTTTTTTATCTATCTATCTATCTATTTGTCTGTATATCTATCTATATTTCTATCTTTCTATTAATCTATCTTTTAGTCTTTATATATATATCTGTCTATCTGTTTGTCTATCTGTTTGTCTATCTGTGTGTCTCTCTATCAGTCTATCTATTTATCTATTTGTTTGTCTATCTATATGTCTATCTGTATGTGTATCTTTTTGTCTGTCTAACTATCTGTCTCTCTATCTATCTATTTGTTTGTTTATCTATCTGACTATGTCTCAATTTTTCTATTTGTTTATCTGTCTATCTGTCAATTTGTCTATCTTTTTGTCTATCTATCTATTTATCAATCTGTCTTTCTATATGTCTGTCTAATTTTCCATCTCTATGTCAGTCTATCTATGTGTCTATTTGCCTTTCTATCTATTTGCATATTTGTCTGTCTATCTACATGTCTATCTCTCTGTCTATCTCTTTATCTACCTGTCTTTTTTTCTATCTATTTATCTTTCTATTTATTTTATGTTTACCTATCTATCTATCTATATGTTGATCTATCTGTTTGTCTATTTTTCTATCTATCTATCTATCAATTTGTGTATCTATATGTATGTCTATCTATCTGTCTATTTTTTTGTCTATCTATCTATCTATCTTCTATCTTTCTATCTATCTATCAGTCTGTCTATCTATATGTCTATATTTTAGTCTCTTTGTTTGTATATATGTTTGTCTATATGTCTATCTATATGTCTAAATATCTGTCTGTCAATTTGTCTATCTATATATCTAAATTTCTATGCCTATCTATCTATCTATCTATCTATATGTCTGTCTGTCTGAATATTCTTCTCACCTGTCTACCTGTCTTTTTTTCAATCTATTTATCTTTTTATTTATTTTATGTTTACGTATCTATCTATCTATATGTTGATCTATCTGTTTGTCTATTTTGTCTATCTATCTATCTATCTACTATCTTTCTGTCTATCTATCAGTCTGTCTATCTATATGTCTATATTTTAGTCTCTTTGTTTGTATATATGTTTGTCTATATGTCTATCTATATGTCTAAATATCTGTCTATCAATCTGTCTATCTATCTATCTAAATTTATATGTCTATCTATCTATCTATATATCTGTCTGTCTGTCTGTCTGATTATTCTTCTCACCTATCTACCTATCTATATGGCTGTCTATATATTTGTCTATCTATCTGTCTATCTATCTGTCTATCTATCTATATCTTTCTGTATATCTATCTGTATTTCTATATATCTATCTATCTATATGTTTGTGATTTTGTCTATCAATCTTTCTATCAATATGTCTATCTAACTATCTAACTATCTATCTATCAATCTATCTGTCTATCTATTTATGTATCTATCAATCTTTATATTTGTTTGTCTATATGCATCTTTATCTATTTTTCTATCATTCTATATATATGTCTATCTATATATCTATCTATTTGTCTATCTGTCTGTCTAACTATTTGTTTATTTGTCTAACAATCTTTTTATCTATCAGTCTATCTATCTTTCTGACTATCTATTTGTATATCTATCTATTTATCTGTTTATTTATCTATATGTTGATCTATCTATTTAAATCTTTCTCTATCTTTCTACATATTTGTCTCACCTATCAAAATGTCTATCTATATATCTATGTATCTATATTTCTATCTGCCTATGTTTTTGTCTATCTATCTAAAAATATATCTATCTATCTATATATCAGTTTCTCTATCTATCTATTTATCTTTTAGTCTATCTATCTATATATCTATATGTTTGTCAATCTATATATCTATTTGTTTGTTTATCTATTTGTCTATTTGTCTGTCTAACTTTCGATCTATCTATCTGATTTTCTATCTAACTGTCTATTTGTTTGTCTATTTTTTTTGTCTATTTGTCTATCTATTTCTTTATTTATCTATCTGTTTGTTTATCTATTTGTTTGTTTAACTATCTATCTATCTGTGACTTTCTGTCTATCTATCTGTCTATTTATTTATCTATCTTTTATCTTTCTATCTATATATCTATCTATATATCTAATTGTCTGTCTGTCTATTTGTATATTTGTCAATCTATCTGTCTAAATATTTGACTTTCTAACAGTCTATCTATCAGTAAATCTATATGTAACTCTATCTATTTGCCTATCTGTCTGTATATCTATCTATTTGTCTGTTTATTATCAATCTGTCAATCTATGTTTCTATATGTGTGTCAATCTCTATGTCTATCTTTATGTCTATCCGTCTATCAATCTGTATGTTATCTTTATGTCTATCTGTCTGTCTATTTATCTATCTATCTATATTTTATTCTATTTGCCTATCTTATAAAGTATATCTATTTGACTATCTATGTCTCTATATGTCTTTCTATCTATCTACCTATTTCTCTAACCAATCTATCTATCTGTCTATCTATTTGTCTGTCTATCTATCTATCATTCTATCGATCTACCTGCCTATCTGGCCATCTATTTGTCTATCTATCAATCAATCTATATATCTATATATCTATTTTTAAATATCTAAATCAATCTATCTGTCTATTTGTCTATCTATATGGGTGTATATATATTTGTCTTTCTATCTATATATCTATCTATATATCTGTCTATCTATCTGTTTGTCTATCTGTCTAACTATTTGTCTATCAATCTAACTATCTATCTGTCATCTTTTTTTCTGTCTATCTATATATCTATTTATTTGTATATCTATTTATCTATATGTCTGTCTATGTCTATATTTATCTATCTATTTGTCTATCTATCTATTAATCTTTTTAACTATCTATCTATCTGTGTGTAAATCTATCTATATATCTGTCTGTCTATGTTTTTGTCTATCTGTCAATCTATATGTCTATCTTTCTATTTATCTATTTATCTATCTATCTATCTGTCTGTCTATTTGTTTATCTATCAGTCTATCTATCTATCTTTATGTATGTCTATCTATTTATCTATCTGTCTATATATCTATCTGTTTGTATACCTATCAATCTATATCTCTATTTATCTATCTATTTGTTTTCTATTTGTCTATGTATTTATCTATCTGCTTATCTATCAATTAATCTATCTAACAATCTATCTATTTGTATGTCTATATGTAGGCTAACCTATCTGTCTATCTGTCTGTCTATCTCTCTCTCAATCTCTCTATCTATATGTCTTTCTTTCTGTGTGTCAATGTCTATGTCTATCTTTTTATGTATATGTATATCTATCTATTTGTCTGTATATCTATTTATCTATTTTTTGTCTATTTTTTTGTCTTTATGTCTTCCTATCTGTCTATTTGTCTGTCTGTCTATCTATTATCTGTCGGTCTATATGTCTGTTTATCTATTTGTCAACCTATTTGATATCTAATTATCTATCTATATCTCTATCTGTTTGTCTATTTGTCATATTTTTATTTATCTATCTATCTAACTATTAATCTTTCTATCTGTGCATCTATATGCCTTTCTATCTATCTATATATCTATTTATCTATCTATCTATCTGTGTGTCTATTTGTCTATCTATTTGTCAATCTATATGTTTATCTATCTATATATATATATATTTCTGTCTATCTATTTGCTTGTATATCTATTTGTTTGTCTGTCTATCTATCTGTCTATCTGTCTATATGTCAATCAATCAATCAATCTGTCTATCTATATGCATATCTATCTATTATTCTATCTGTGTGTCTATATCTTTATCTATCTATCTGTTTATCTGTTTTTGTATTTGTTTATCTGTCTATCTGTTATCTATCTTTCTATTTGTCTATCTATCTATCAATCTACCTATCTTTGTGTATGTTTATTTGTCTATTTATTTGTCTATCTATTTGACTTTCTATCTATCTGTCTATCTATATGTCATTATGTATTTCAAACTAGCTATCTATTTATCTTTCTATTTGTCAAACTATCTGTTTGTCTATTTTTCTGTCTATCTACCAATCTATCTATCTGTCTGTCTTTCTATCTATCTGTCTATCGATCTATCTATATATCAGTCTTTATATATATCTGTCAAACACTCTATCTATCTGTCTATCTATATGTCAGTCTATCTATTTGTTTATCTGTCTGTCTATCTGTTTATAAATTTGTCACTCTATCTTTTTGTGAATCCATCTGGTTATTTGTCTGTGTTTCTTTCTATCTATATTTTGTCTGTCTATATGTATGTCTCTCTGTCTATCTATTTGTCTATATATTTGTCTATTTGTCGTTCAATTTGTCTGTCTATCTGTATATCTATCTATCTATCAATTTGTTTGTCTATCTGGTTGTCTATTTGTCTATCTATCTATCTATCTATCTGTCTGTCTGTCTATCTGTATGTCTATCTGTCTCTCTATCAGTCTATCTATCCATCTTTCTATTTGTCTATCTTTATGTCTGTCTACTATCTATCTATATATCTATCTATCTGTCTATTTATCTGCCTATGTATCTTTCTTCTATCTAAGTGTGTCGATCTGACCTTCTATCTGTCTGACTACTGCCTATCTATCTGTCTGTCTATCTATTGTCTATTTGCCTATCAATCTAAATGTCAATCTATCTGTTTATATGTCTATCTATCTACCTTTATATTTGTGGCCTATCTATCTATCTATCTATATGTTTGTCTATTTGTCTATTTATCTATCATTCTATCTCTCTGTCTATCTATCTATCTATCTATCTATCTCTTCGTCTGTCTATTTGTCTGCCTATCTATCAGTCTATCTATCTATCTATCTGTATATTTTTTCTCTCTGACTATATGTCTGTGAGTCTATCTATCTATTTGCCAGTGTATATATCTATCTATCTATATTTTAATCTGTCTATCAATAAATATGTCTATCTATCTATGTGTTTCTCTATCTATTTATCTATGTTTGTCTATCTATCTATCTATCTGTCTATCTATCTATATCTCTATCTATCAGTCTATCTATCTGTTTGTCTATCTGTCTATCTATTTTTCTATCTATTTGCCTATTTGTATATCTTTCTGTCTATCGGTCTATCTATCTTTCTGTCTATCGGTCTATCTATCTTTCTGTCTATCGGTCTCTCTATCTATCTGTCTATCTACCTGTCTATTTGTTAGTCTATTTGTTTATCTATTTATTTTGATTTGATTGACTTGTTTAATTTTCATACCGATATGGTACTATAATATTTTCCATACGAAGCTTATAGAATAGAGGATTTTTCACTAGACATGCTGCACCACGACTAGGAAAGCATTGTCATATCTGAAAGATGGTTACTGGAGGAGCTAAGGGAGAGAAAGCAACTTCAATTTCATGGATAGTTTATACTTTATTCACTATATGTATGTATGTATGTAGTTATTAAACTTTCATCCTGTAAAATCTAGTTGCAAATTTCTTGTGCCTTGTGTTTGCAATTTCGAACAAACAAAGATGATTTTTGAAGCCCTGGTTAAGGTATTTGTTCATATTTTTATTATGCTTATGACAGAATATCTAGTTGTTTGATGTTCATTCTCCATAATAGATATTTACCCTCTACTTTATGTAAGTACTTGTACATATATATCAGTATATATGTATATGTACATATATAGGATAAAATGAGTTGCATATGCATTTTGACTTGCTTGCAAAGATGTTTTAGGAAGGAGGGCTCCAGTTCAACCCTATTGATCTACCTCAGATTGTTCGGCATAATGCTCCAGCTACAGCATCTACTCTATCACTTACAACAGCACCTACAACAACCACATCAGGATTAGCAGCAGCAGATAGCTCTACCTCAGTATCTAACATCACACCATCCAGACCAATATACATCTCAGCATCATGATTATGACACTAGGTTGGATGATTGAGTGTATTGCATACTTTTTTTGTCTAAAACTTGGATTTGGGAATTCATGTTTTTACTTTCTCTTGACTTATTTACTATATAGATGTAGTATAAATATTAGTTTGGTTGTTTAAATTATTTTTTACTATATTTATATAATATGCATGCACTATTGTACTTTTCTTTTGTTTCGTAATCTTGATATATATATATATATATATATATATATATATATAAGTAAGATATCAAACTCAAAATGGCAAAAAAATATTTACTAATTAATTTACCGACCAAATTGAGACAAAAAACTGACCAAAATTTTTTAATATCACTAGTCAGTAAATGATTTCCAAAAGGTTGGTACTACTTTTGGAGACCATTTATAGACCAATGATATTAAAAAAATGTCGCCGTTTATTGTCATAATTTTGTCGGTTATTATTGATCATTTGGAGACCATTTACGGACCAATGATATTAAAAAAAATGTGGGCGGTTATTGGTTGCAATTTTATCGGTAATTACCGACCATTTTGAGATCATTTACTGACCAATTTATTTTGGTCAGAAAATATTCGGTAATTGTTTGTCGGTAAATTGTCAGTAAATGGGCAGTAATTCACCGAGAAACTAATTTTTTGTAGGTGAAAAAATTACATATGGGATAAATTGCGACTAAATAAAGTTGGTCGGTAAATGCCCGGTAATTAGTTTACTGGCCAACAAATGCCAATTACCGACAAAATAATTGCTCAGTAATTGGGTGAATTTTAGTATTGATATAGACAGACAGATTGACAGACAAATAGATGGGTAGATAGACAGATAGATAAATAGATAGATACACAGACAGAGAGATTACAGATGGATAAATACACAAATAGATAGTTAAATTGGCACACAAATAGACAAATAGATAAAAATACAAATAAATAAACAAATAGTCAGAAAAATAGATAGACAGATATAGATAGACAGTGAAATATACACTCAGATAGATAAACGAATAGACAAATAGATAGACAAATAGATATACGAACAGATAGATTGATTGATAGACAAACAGATAAATAGACAGGCAAACAGATAGATAGATAGATAGACAGATAGAAAAAAAGATAGATAGACAAATAGACAAAAGGATAGACAGATAGATAGATAGACAGATAGTCAGACAAATAGACAGATATATAGAGAGACAAATAGAAAGGCTTACAGATTGATTGATATACATATAAATAGATAGAAAGATAGACAGATAGATAGACATCGAGATAAATAGATAGATAGATAAAAGGTAGATAGTTATATAAATAGTCAAAAAGATAGACAGATCAAAAGATAGATAGATAGACAGACAAACAAATAGAAAGACAGACAGATAGACAGACATATATAGAGACAGATAGACAGATAAATAGCTAGATTGATAGAAAGAGAGACAGTAGATAGATAGATAGATATATATATATAGATTGACAGACAAACAGATTGAAAGATAGATAGATAGATAGATAGACAGATAGACAGATAGACAGATAGACAGTTAGACAGATAGACAGATAGACAGATAGACAGATAGACAGATAGATAGATAGACAGACATGCAGAAAGAAAGATAGATAGATAGATAAACAAATAGACAGACATATAGACATACACATAAAAATAGAAAAATTAACAGATAGACATAAATATAGAAAAATAGATAGACAGACAAATATGCAAATAGATAGACAGATAGAAAGGCATACAAATAGAAAGAATGATAGACTGATATATATACAGACATATAGTTAGTTATATACATAAATATATAGACAAATAAACAGACGGATAGACAGACACACAAATAGATAGATAGATAGATGAATAGATAGACACATAGATAGATTGACAAACAAATAGACTGACAGATATGCATACAAATATATAGATAACCAGATAGATAGATAGATAGATAGATAGACAGACAGATAGATATATACATAGATAGAATATAGACAAATAGATAGACAGACTTTTGACTGATAGATAGATAGATAGATAGACAGATAGCTTTATAGACAGATAGAAAGACTGATAGATAGAAAGATAGACATAAAGATGGATAAACAGATAAATAGACAGACATACATATAGATATAGATAGACACATAGAAAGATAAATAGATAGACAGACACATCGACAAATAGATATATATACAGATAGACAAGCACATAGACATATAGATAGACAGAGAGAGAGAAATACATATAGATCGACAAAAAGACATATTGATAGATAGTTAAAGAAACAAAAAGATAGATAGACAAATAGATAGATAGACAAATAGATAGACAGATAGATAGACAGATAGATTGACAAAAAGATATAGAGATAGATGGACAGATATATAGTCATACATATAGAAATACATATAGACAAATAGATAGAAAGACTGATAGATAGACTAATAGACAGACGGATTGATAGACAGATAGACAAAAAGATAGATATATAGATAGACAGACAAATAGATAGAAAAATAGATAGATAGATAGTCAGAAAGTTAAATAGATAGATAGATAGATAGAAAGATAGATAGATAGATAGATAGATAGATAAATAGATAGACAAACAGATTCATAGATAGATAAATATATCGATAGATAAATAGATCGATTGATAGATATACAGATAGAAATATAGATAGATAGATATATAGATAGATAGACAGATAGATAGATCGATAGATTGAAAGATAGATATATAGACATATAGACACATAGATAGACGACAAATAGACAAACAAATTGATGAAAAATAGACAGACAGATAGATAAAAAGATAGAAATACAGATAGATAAAAAGATATACAAATAGATAGACAGACAGATAAACAAATAGATAGGCAGACAAATAGATATAAAAATATACAAATATATAGATAGATAGATTGACAGACAAATAAACATTTAGAGAGATAAATAGATAGACAGACAAATAAATAGACAGATAGACTAGCACATAAACTAGCAGATAGACAGACAGATAGACAGAAAGATAGATAGATAGATAGATAGATAGACAGATAGATATATAGATAGAGAGAAAGAATGATAAACAAAGAGATAGATAAATAGATAGAGAGACAGATACATAGAAAGATAAATATAAAGATAAATAGATAGATACATAGACATATAGATAGATAGATAGATAGATAGACAGAAAGATAGTAAGACATATTAAGAGACAGATAGACAGACATATAGATAGACAGACATATAGATAAATAGATAGTATGACATATAAATAGACAGATAGATTGATTGATAAAAATACTAATAGACAGACTAATAGAAAGATAGATAGATCTATATGTAGATAAATAGATAAACAAACAGATAGACATATAGATAGAAAAAGTTATAGATATACAGATAGATAAAATAAAATATAAATAGACAGATAGACACACAAATAGATAGAATTACTAATAGAAAGACTAATAGATAAACTAATACATAGACAGATAGATAGATAGATAGATAGATAGATAGACACATAGATAGACAGATAGATAGATAAATAGATAGATATATAGTCAAACATATAGAGAAACAGATAAACATACCGATAGAGAGACAGATAGACAAATAGATAGATAGATATATAGATAGTTATAGATAGACAAATAGATAAATAGATAGATGGAAAAATAAATAGAAAGATACACAAAAAGATAGATTGATAGACAGATAGATAGAAAAAAAGATAGACAAAAAGATAGACAGAAAGAAGATAGACAGATTGACAGATAGATAGATATACAAATAGATAAATAGAAACACATATAGATAGATAGACAAATAGATAGATAGATGGATAGATAGATAGATAGATAAACAAACAATTAGAGAGATATATAGACAAATAGATAGACACACAGGTAGACAGCCAAATAGATAGACATATATATAGATAGATAGACATACAGATAGATATATAGAGAGATAGATAGACCAGAAAGAGAGATAGACAAACAGACAAATAGAATTATAGACAGATTGATAAACATATAGATAGACAGATAGATAGATAGACAAACATATAGATAGATAGATATACAGATAGATATACATTCAAAAAGATAGATAGAGAGATTGATAGATAGACATATATATAGACAAATAGACTGATAGATAGATAGATAGACAAATAGATAGATAGATGGTAGAAAGATAGAAAAAAAGATAGATAGATAGACAGACAGACAGACAGATAGAAAGTATCTAAAGAATTTCTGTTGCTAAAATACATCGCTATATTCATGATGTAATGGCCATGGAAGTTTTATAGCTAAAATCCATCACTATATTCAGTATGTAATTAGCTAGGGAAAATATTTCACTAAATCCGTTGCTAAATTATAGATTTTATTAGTAAGAAAAATTTTGTCGCTAAATCTGTAGCTAAATTAGAGGTGTCAAACGGGCCGGGACGCGCCGGCCCGGCCTGTTTTTTTAGGGCACGATCGTGCTTCCGTGTCGGGCCGGTAACGGCACGGTACAACTAGGCCCGACACTGCCCGTAGGCACGGCGGGCCATGCCGTTTCTTGCCTGGCCCGCTCGGGCTTGCCTGTCCGAGCGGTTCGGGATACGGGGGACCACGAGTCGGGTCGAATCAGACCCTACCCGCGGTCTTTTTTTGCGGGAGGGGCATCATGGGGTCGGGCTCACGGGACACCCGGCACGGGATAAACCCGTGCTGATTTGCCGTGCCGTGGGCCGAACCATGCCGGGCCAGGCACGGCACGGCATGGCTCGTGGCAAACCCGGGCACGACACAGGCCCGGGCACGGAATTTTTCCTTGCTGGGCCTGCCCAAGAACGGCTGAACCATGCCGTGCCTCGTGCCAGACCGGGCCGGCCTAGCCCGGTTGACACCTCTAAGCTAAATTATGGATTTTATTAGCTAGGGAAAATTCTTCCCTAAATCCGTAGCTAAATAAAGGATTTTATTAGCTAGGGAAAATCCATCGCTAAATCCGTCAATAAATTATGGGTTTTATTATATAGAGAAAATCTATCGCTAAATCCGTCTGTAAATTACAGATTTTATTAGCTAGGGAAAATTCATGGCTAAATCCGAAGCTAAATTATTGATATTATTAGCTAAGGAAAATCTATCACTAAATCCATCACTAAATTATTTGATTTTATTAGCTATAGAAAAGTCATCACTAAATTATGGATTTTACTAGCTAGAGAAAATACTTCGCTAAATTACGGATTTTATTAGCTATGGAAAATCCTTTGCTAAATCTATCACTAAATTATTGATTTTATAAGCTAGGGAAAATCCGTCACTTAATTTGTCGATAAATTACGGATTTTATTAGCTAGAAAAAATTTGTCACTAAATCTATCACTAAATTATGGGTTTTTATTAGCTAGGAAAAATCCATCGCTATATCCGTCGTTAAATTTAGGATTTTATTAGCAAGCAATATTATGTTGGTAATTTTGTCGCTTAATTCTCCACATTTATTGAGTAAAATTTACGAAAATTTTCTGTTACAAATCCATTGCTAAATCAGATGCTAAATTCTCTACTTTTCTTTTGCAAAATTTACGAAAATTTTCCGTCGCTAATCTATCGCAAAATCCATCGCTAAATTCCCAACTTTTCTTAAGCAGAATTTTCGAAAAAATTTCCATCGCTAATCCATTGCTAATTTTTATTAAAATAAAAAATCATAAATCCCTTGTTATTCCCTTGCTAATTCCTCGCTATTTAGCTAGGGATTTATCCCTAGCTAAAATTCCTTAGCTAAATATAAATTTTCTTGTAGTATGTTTATCTATTTATCTATCTATCTATCAATCTGTATATCTGTCTATCTATCTATATATTTATATGTATATATATCTCTCCATTTTCCTATCTGTCTATCTCTAAATTTGTCTATAAGCCTTTCTACCAATCTGTCAATTTATCTATCTGTGTATCTATCATGATCTGCCTATTAGTCTATCTAGCTATCTACCTATCTCCCAATCTATTTATCTATATATTAATTTATCTATCAATTTTTCAATCAATTTATCTATCTATCTATAACTATATATCTATATGACTATATATCTATCTGTCTATATATCTAATTGTCTATCTATCTATCTGTCTATCTATATATCAATCTATTTATTAATCTATCTATGTATCTATCTATTTGTCTATCTATATATCAGTCTATCTAGCTATCTATATGCCTATCTATAAATATGCTTATCTACCTATTTACCAATCTACATATCTATTTATCTGTTTATGTGCGTATTAGTCTATCTACCTATTTGCTTATCTACCTATCAACCTATCTTCCTATTTTTCGATATGTCTATCTCTTTATCTTTTGTTTGCCTATATGTGTATCTATCTATCTAGTAATCTATTAATCTGCATATTTGTTTATCTATCTCTTTGTATATCTATCTATATGTCTATCTTTCTATTTATCTATCTAAATTTCTATATATATATATATATATATCTATCTTTTTATCTATCTATCTAGCTATATATTTGTCTATCTATGTATCTAATTACCTACCTATCTATCTATATGCCTATCTGTCTATCTATCTATTTATATGCCTATCTGTCTATCTATCTGTCTATTTGTCTATTTGTCTATCTGAATATGTATCTATTTGTATATCTGTCTATCTAACAATCTACCTATTTGTCTTTCTATCTATCTTTCTATCTGTCTATCTATTTAAGTTTCTATCTGTCTATCTCTCAATTTGTTTATCGAGCTTTTTATCAATTTGTTAATCTGTGAATTTGTAAATATTTCAATCTGTCTACTTATGTATATTTCTATAAATCTTTTGTATATCTGACTATTTTTATAGTTGACTATCTTTATATCTATCTAACTATGTATCCTTCTATCTGTCTTGTTGTATATCTTTCTGTATATTTATCTATATGTTAATCTCTAAATCTATCAATCAATCTATCTGTCTATGTGTCTATTGTTCTATTTATCTATCTGTCCATCTATCTGTCCATCTATCTGTCCATCTATCTGTCTATCAAATTATCTATCTATCTGGAATCTTGCCTTTCTACCTATGTAACTTCTATTTTTTTTCCTATCTGCTTATTTTTCTATCTATCTATCTACCTATTTGTCTATCTAACTATATGTCTATCTATCTATCTGTCTATCAATCAATCAATCCGACTAACTAACTAACTATCTATCTATCTGTATGTCTATCTATTTATCATCTCTCTATTTGTCTATCTATGAATCTATGTTTCTATCTATCTATCGATCTATCTTCTAAGTTGGCTATCTAGCAATCTATCTTTCTATCTATCTATATGTTATTCTGTCTTTCTGCTTATCTGCTTATCTATCTATTTGTCTATCTATCTATCTAGACTTTTATATCTCATTATGTATATTTGTCTATCTTTTTATATTCCTATTTTCCTATCTATTTATCTATCTATATATATGTTCATCTATTTATCTCTCTATCAATATATATATCCATCTATCTATTTGTCTGTTTATTTGTATATCTATCAATTTTTTTATCTATCTATCTTTCTATATGATTATGTGTCTATCTTTCTATATGTCTATCTATCCATATTTATATCTCTTGATCTATTTATCAGTCTTTCTATCAATCTGTTAATCTATAGATCTATCAATATATCAATGTGCCTCTTTGTCTTTCTATCTATTTATCTATCTATCAATTGTTCAATCTATTTATCTATTTGTCTATCTATCAATCTATTTGTCTAACTATCTATCTATCTATCTACCTATCTATCTATCTATCTATCTAACTATCTATCTATCTATTTATCTATCTGTCTATCTATCTATCTGTCTATTTATCAACTGTGTATCTTTTATCTATCTATTAGTCTATCTATCTATTTGTCTATCTATTTGTCTATCGATTAACAATCTATCTGTCTATTTGTCTATTAGTCCTATCTATCTATATCTCTATCTATCTATATGTATATGTGTCTATCTATCTATTTATCTATCAGTCTATATGCTTACCTATCTATTTACCTATCTATCTATCTTCCAATCTGACTATCTACATTTCTACCTATCTATCTATATGTCTATCTATTTATAATATATCTTTCTATCTATTTATCTATCAATCTATCTATCATTCTATCTATCTATAATTCGACATGTCTATCAATCAGTTTATCAATTTGTCAATGTGACAATCTATCAATCTGTAAATCTTTTTATATATCTAGATTTTTATAGTCTTTCTATCTATTTGGGAATCTATCTATCTATATATATGTCTATTTGTCTATTTATCTATTTATGTTTTATCTATTTATCTATCTACCTATTTTACTAATGTCTATATATCTATCTATCTTTCTATATATCTATCTATATGTATATCTATCTATTTGTCTATATCTCTACTTTTTATCTATCTATATATCTATCTATCTGTCTGGCTATCTGACTATATGTCTATCTATTTATCTATCTTCTATCTATATATATATATCTATCTTTTTATCTAACTATATATATCTATCGTTTATCTATCATCTAGTCTATTTGTCTTCCAATCTTACTATTGTCTACCTGTCTATCAGACTCTATATTTATCTACATATAAATATTATATCTATATGTCTATCTATCTATTATTTATCTATCTATTTTGGTTTCTTATAAATCTATCTTTTTGTCTATGTATCTATCTATTTATTTGTCAATATGTCTATCTATATACTTTTTATCTATCTATCATTATAGCTATCTATCAATTGATGTAGGTATCTATCTATCTCTCTAACTATATATCTATATAATTATCTATCTATCTATCTTACTTTATATCTATCTATCTGTATATCTTTCTATCTATCCATCTTTATATCTGTATATTTGTTTATCTATCAATTATTCTATGTATCTATCTTTCTCTCTATTTATCCATCCATTTATCTATCTATCTAGTTATTTATCTATCTATCTATCTATCTACCTATCTAGCTATTTGGCTATTATTCTATCTATCTATCTAATTTTTAATCTGTTTATTTGTCTATCTATTAATCTATCTATCTATATATTTATCTGTATATCTAACTACCTATCTATCTTTCTATTTATCTCTCTATATGCTTATCTATTTATCTTTTTCTCTATATGTCTATCTATCTATCTATTTATCTACCTATCTATATGTCTATCTATATATCAATTTATCTGTATATCTATCT
>JAREIK010000701.1:60000-87320 GCA_029783825.1 Sapria himalayana | reverse complement strand
ATACAATATAAAGATGGATAGATAGAAAGATATACAGATAGATAGATATAAAGTAAGATAGATAGATAGATAATTATATAGATATATAGTTAGAGAGATAGATAGATACCTACATCAATTGATAGATAGCTATATAGTTGATAGATAGATAAAAAGTATATAGATAGACATATTGACAAATAAATAGATAGATACATAAACAAAAAGATAGATTTATAGAAACCAAAATAGATAGAAAATAAATAGATAGATAGACATATAGATATAATATTTATATGTAGATAAATATATAGTCTGATAGACATGTAGACAGATAGTAAGATTGGAAGACAAATAGATAGATAGATAAATAGATAGATATATATATATATAAAAAGATAGATATATATATATATATAGATAGAAAGATAGATAAATAGATAGACATATAGTCAGATAGCCAGACAGATAGATAGATATATAGATAGATAAAAAGATAGATATATAGACAAATAGATAGATAGACATATAGATAGATAGATAGAAAGATAGATAGATATATAGACATATTAGTAAATAGGTAGATAGATAAATAGATATAAACATAAATAGATAAATAGACAAATAGACATATATATAGATAGATAGATTCCCAAATAGATAGAAAGACATATAAAAATCTAGATATATAAAAAGATTTACAGATTGATAGATTGACACATTGACAAATTGATAAACTGATTGATAGACATGTCGAATTATAGATAGATAGAATGATAGATAGATTGATAGATAAATAGATAGAAAGATATATTAATAAATAGATAGACATATAGATAGATAGGTAGAAATGTAGATAGTCAGATTGGAAGATAGATAGATAGGTAAATAGATAGGTAAGCATATAGACTGATAGATAAATAGACAGATAGACACATATACATATAGATAGATATAGATATAGATAGATAGGACTAATAGACAAATAGATAGATAGATTGTTAAATCGATAGACAAATAGATAGACAGAATAGATAGATAGGACTAATAGATAGATAAAAAGATACCACAGATTGATAAATAGACAGATAGATAGATAGACAGATAGATAATAGATAGATAGTTAGATAGATAGATAGATAGGTCGATAGATAGATAGATAGTTTAAACAAATAGATTGATAGATAGACAAATAGATAAATAGATTGAACAATTGATAGATAGATAAATAGATAGAAAGATAAAGAGGCACATTGATATATTGATAGATCTATAGAATTAACAGATTGATAGAAAGACCGATAAATAGATCAAGAGATATAATATGGATAGATAGACATATAGCAGATAGACATATAGAAAGATAGACACATAATCATATAGAAAGATAGATAGATAAAAAAATTGATAGATATACAAATAAACAGACAAATAGATAGATAGATATATATATTGATAGAGAGATAGATAGATGAACATATATATAGATAGATAAATAGATAGGAAAATAGGAATATAAAAAGATAGACAAATATACATAATGAGATATAAATTTGCTAGATAGATAGATAGACAGATATCTAGATAAGAAGATAAGCAGAAAGACAGAAATAACATATAGATAGATAGAAAGATAGATTGCTAGATAGCCAAATTAGAAGATAGATCATAGATACATAGATAGATAGAAACATAGATTCATAGATAGACAAATAGAGAGATGATAAATAGCTAGACATACAGATAGATAGATAGATAGTTAGTTAGTCAGATGTATTGAGATAGACAGATAGATAGATAGACATATAGTTAGATAGACAAATAGGTAGATAGATAGATAGAAAAATAAGCAGATAGGAGAAAAATAGAAGTTACATAGGTAGAAAGGCAAGATTCCAGATAGATAGATAATTTGATAGACAGATAGATGGACAGATAGATGGACAGATAGATAAATAGAACAATAGACACATAGACAGATAGATTGATTGATAGATTTAGAGATTAACATATAGATAGATATACAGAAAGATATACAAGAAGACAGATAGAAAGATACATAGTTAGATAGATATAAAGATAGTCAACTATAAAAATAGTCAGATATACAAAAGATTTATAGAAATATACATAAGTAGACAGATTGAAATATTTACAAATTCACAGATTAACAAATTGATAAAAAGCTCGATAAACAAATTGAGAGATAGACAGATAGAAACTTAAATAGATAGACAGATAGAAAGATAGATAGAAAGACAAATAGGTAGATTGTTAGATAGATAGATATACAAATAGATACATATTCAGATAGACAAATAGACAAATAGACAGATAGATAGACAGATAGGCATATAAATAGATAGATTAGACAGATAGCATATAGATAGATAGGTAGGTAATTAGATACATAGATAGACAGATATATAGCTAGATAGATAGATAAAAAGATAGATATATATATATATATATAGAAATTTAGATAGATAAATAGAAAGATAGACATATAGATAGATATACAAAGAGATAGATAAACAAATAGGCAGATTATAGATTACTAGATAGATAGATACACATATAGGCAAACAAAGATAAAGAGATAGACATATCGAAAAATAGGAAGATAGGTTGATAGGTAGATAAGCAAATAGGTAGATAGACTAATACGCACATAAACAGATAAATAGATATGTAGATTGGTAAATAGGTAGATAAGCATATTATAGATAGGCATATAGATAGCTAGATAGACTGATATATAGATAGACAAATAGATAGATACATAGATAGATTAATAAATAGATAGATATATAGATAGACAGATAGATAGATAGACAATTAGATATATAGACAGATAGATATATAGTCATATAGATATATAGTCATATAGATAGATAGATAAATTGATTGAAAAATTGATAGATAAATTAATATATAGATAAATAGATTGGGAGATAGGTAGATAGCTAGATAGACTAATAGGCAGATCATGATAGATACACAGATAGATAGATTGACAGATTGGTAGAAAGGCTTATAGACAAATTTAGAGATAGACAGATAGGAAAATGGAGAGATATATATACATATAGATATATAGATAGATAGACAGATAGACAGATTGATAGATAGATAGATAAACAGATAAACATACTACAAGAAAATTTATATTTAGCTAAGGAATTTTAGCTAGGGATAAATCCCTAGCTAAATAGCGAGGAATTAGCAAGGGAATAACAAGGGATTTATGATTTTTTATTTTAATAAAAATTAGCAATGGATTAGCGATGGAAATTTTTTCGAAAATTCTGCTTAAGAAAAGTTGGGAATTTAGCGATGGATTTTGCGATAGATTAGCGACGGAAAATTTTCGTAAATTTTGCAAAAGAAAAGTAGAGAATTTAGCATCTGATTTAGCAATGGATTTGTAACAGAAAATTTTCGTAAATTTTACTCAATAAATGTGGAGAATTAAGCGACAAAATTACCAACATAATATTGCTTGCTAATAAAATCCTAAATTTAACGACGGATATAGCGATGGATTTTTCCTAGCTAATAAAAACCCATAATTTAGTGATAGTTTAGTGACAAATTTTTTCTAGCTAATAAAATCCGTAATTTATCGACAAATTAAGTGACGGATTTTCCCTAGCTTATAAAATCAATAATTTAGTGATAGATTTAGCAATGGATTTTCCATAGCTAATAAAATCCGTAATTTAGCGAAATATTTTCTCTAGCTAGTAAAATCCATAATTTAGTGATGACATTTCTATAACTAATAAAATCAAATAATTTAGTGATGGATTTAGTGATAGATTTTCCTTAGCTAATAATATCAATAATTTAGCTTCGGATTTAGCCATGAATTTTCCCTAGCTAATAAAATCTGTAATTTACAGACGGATTTAGCGATAGATTTTCTCTATATAATAAAACCCATAATTTATTGACGGATTTAGCGATGGATTTTCCCTAGCTAATAAATTCCTTTATTTAGCTACGGATTTAGGGAAGGATTTTCCCTAGCTAATAAAATCCATAATTTAGCTTAGAGCTGTCAACCGGGCTAGGCCGGCCCGGTCCAGCACGAGGCACGGCATGGTTCAGCCATTCTTGGGCAGGCCCAGCAAGGAAAAATTCCGTGCCCGGGCCTGTGTCGTGCCCGGGTTTGCCACGAGCCATGCCGTGCCGTGCCTGGCCCGACATGGTTTGGCCCACGGCACGGCAAATCAACACGGGTTTATCCCGTGCCGGGTGTCCCATGAGCCCGACCCCATGATGCCCCTCCCGCAAAAAAAGACCGCGGGTAGGGTCTGATTCGACCTGACTCGTGGTCCCCCGTATCCCGAACTGCTCGGACAGGCAAGCCCGAGCGGGCCAGGCAAGGGACGGCATGGCCCGCCGTGCCTACGGGCAGTGTCGGGCCCAGTTGTACCGTGCCGTTACCGGCCCGACACGGAAGCACGATCGTGCCCTAAAAAAATGGGCCGGGCCGGCGCGTCCCGGCCCGTTTGACACCTCTAATTTAGCTACAGATTTAGCGACAAAATTTTTCTTACTAATAAAATCTATAATTTTGCAACGGATTTAGTGAAATATTTTCCCTAGCTAATTACATACTGAATATAGTGATGGATTTTAGCTATAAAACTTCCATGGCCATTACATCATGAATATAGCGATGTATTTTAGCAACAGAAATTCTTTAGATACTTTCTATTTGTCTGTCTGTCTATCTATCTATCTTTTTTTCTATCTATCTTTCTACCATCTATCTATCTATTTGTCTATCTATCTATCTATCAGTCTATTTGTCTATATATATGTCTATCTATCAATCTCTCTATCTATCTTTTTGAATGTATATCTATCTGTATATCTATCTATCTATATGTTTGTCTATCTATCTATCTGTCTATCTATATGTTTATCAATCTGTCTATAATTCTATTTGTCTGTTTGTCTATCTCTCTTTCTGGTCTATCTATCTCTCTATATATCTATCTGTATGTCTATCTATATATATATATGTCTATCTATTTGGCTGTCTACCTGTGTGTCTATCTATTTGTCTATATATCTCTCTAATTGTTTGTTTATCTATCTATCTATCTATCTATCCATCTATCTATCTATTTGTCTATCTATCTATATGTGTTTCTATTTATCTATTTGTATATCTATCTATCTGTCAATCTGTCTATCTTCTTTCTGTCTATCTTTTTGTCTATCTTTTTCTCTATCTTTTTGTCTATCTTTTTTTCTATCTATCTGTCTATCAATCTATCTTTTTGTTTATCTTTCTATTTATTTTTCCATCTATCTATTTATCTATTTGTCTATCTATAACTATCTATATATCTAACTATCTATTTGTCTATCTGTCTCTCTATCGGTATGTTTATCTGTTTCTCTATATGTTTGACTATATATCTATCTATTTATCTATCTATCTATCTATCTATCTATCTATGTGTCTATCTATTCTATCTATCTATCTATCTGTCTATGTATTAGTTTATCTATTAGTCTTTCTATTAGTAATTCTATCTATTTGTGTGTCTATCTGTCTATTTATATTTTATTTTATCTATCTGTATATCTATAACTTTTTCTATCTATATGTCTATCTGTTTGTTTATCTATTTATCTACATATTGATCTATCTATCTTTCTATTAGTCTGTCTATTAGTATTTTTATCAATCAATCTATTTGTCTATTTATATGTCATACTATCTATTTATCTATATGTCTGTCTATCTATATGTCTGTCTATCTGTCTCTTAATATGTCTTACTATCTTTCTGTCTATCTATCTATCTATCTATCTATCTATATGTCTATGTATCTATCTATTTATCTTTATATTTATCTTTCTATGTATCTGTCTCTCTATCTATTTATCTATCTCTTTGTTTATCATTCTTTCTCTCTATCTATATATCTATCTGTCTATCTATCTATCTATCTATCTATCTTTCTGTCTATCTGTCTGTCTATCTGCCAGTTTATGTGCTAGTCTATCTGTCTATTTATTTGTCTGTCTATCTATTTATCTCTCTAAATGTTTATTTGTCTGTCAATCTATCTATCTATATATTTGTATATTTTTATATCTATTTGTCTGCCTATCTATTTGTTTATCTGTCTGTCTATCTATTTGTATATCTTTTTATCTATCTGTATTTCTATCTTTTTATCTATCTGTCTGTCTATTTTTCATCAATTTGTTTGTCTATTTGTCGTCTATCTATGTGTCTATATGTCTATATATCTATCTTTCAATCTATCGATCTATCTATCTGTCTATCTATCTATATATCTATCTATCTATATTTCTATCTGTATATCTATCAATCGATCTATTTATCTATCGATATATTTATCTATCTATGAATCTGTTTGTCTATCTATTTATCTATCTATCTTTCTTTCTATCTATCTATCTATTTAACTTTCTGACTATCTATCTATCTATTTGTCTATCTATTTGTCTGTCTATCTATATCTATCTTTTTGTCTATCTGTCTATCAATCCGTCTGTCTATTAGTCTATCTATCAGTCTTTCTATCTATTTGTCTATATGTATTTCTATATGTATGACTATATATCTGTCCATCTATCTCTATATCTTTTTGTCAATCTATCTGTCTATCTATCTGTCTATCTATTTGTCTATCTATCTATTTGTCTATCTATCTTTTTGTTTCTTTAACTATCTATCAATATGTCTTTTTGTCGATCTATATGTATTTCTCTCTCTCTGTCTATCTATATGTCTATGTGCTTGTCTATCTGTATATATATCTATTTGTCGATGTGTTTGTCTATCTATTTATCTTTCTATGTGTCTATCTATATCTATATGTATGTCTGTCTATTTATCTGTTTATCCATCTTTATGTCTATCTTTCTATCTATCAGTCTTTCTATCTGTCTATATAGCTATCTGTCTATCTATCTATCTATCAGTCAAAAGTCTGTCTATCTATTTGTCTATATTCTATCTATGTATATATCTATCTGTCTGTCTATCTATCTATCTATCTGGTTATCTATATATTTGTATGCATATCTGTCAGTCTATTTGTTTGTCAATCTATCTATGTGTCTATCTATCCATCTATCTATCTATCTATTTGTGTGTCTGTCTATCCGTCTGTTTATTTGTCTATATATTTATGTATATAACTAACTATATGTCTGTATATATATCAGTCTATCATTCTATCTATTTGTATGCCTTTCTATCTGTCTATCTCTTTGCATATTTGTCTGTCTATCTATTTGTCTATATTTATGTCTATCTGTTAATTTTTCTATTTTTATGTGTATGTCTATATGTCTGTCTATTTGTTTATCTATCTTTCTTTCTTTCTTTCTGCATGTCTGTCTATCTATCTATCTGTCTATCTGTCTATCTGTCTATCTGTCTATCTGTCTTTCTGTCTATCTGTCTATCTGTCTATCTGTCTATCTATCTATCTATCTATCTATCTCTCAATCTGTTTGTCTGTCAATCTATATATCTATCTATCTATCTATCTACTGTCTCTCTTTCTATCAATCTATCTATTTATCTGTCTATCTGTCTCTATATATGTCTGTCTATCTATCTGACTTTCTATTTGTTTGTCTGTCTATCTATCTATCTTTTGATCTGTCTATCTTTTTGACGATTTATATAACTATCTACCTTTTATCTATCTATCTATTTATCTCGATGTCTATCTATCTGTCTATCTTTCTATCTATTTATATGTATATCAATCAATCTGTAAGCCTTTCTATTTGTCTCTCTATATATCTGTCTATTTGTCTGACTATCTGTCTATCTATCTATCTGTCTATCCTTTTGTCTATTTGTCTATCTATCTTTTTTTCTATCTGTCTATCTATCTATCTATCTATCTATCTGTTTGCCTGTCTATTTATCTGTTTGTCTATCAATCAATCTATCTGTTCGTATATCTATTTGTCTATCTATTTGTCTATTCGTTTATCTATCTGAGTGTATATTTCACTGTCTATCTATATCTGTCTATCTATTTTTCTGACTATTTGTTTATCTATTTGTATTTTTATCTATTTGTCTATTTGTGTGCCAATTTAACTATCTATTTGTGTATTTATCCATCTGTAATCTCTCTGTCTGTGTATCTATCTATTTATCTATCTGTCTATCTACCCATCTATTTGTCTGTCAATCTGTCTGTCTATATCAATACTAAAATTCACCCAATTACTGAGCAATTATTTTGTCGGTAATTGGCATTTGTTGGCCAGTAAACTAATTACCGGGCATTTACCGACCAACTTTATTTAGTCGCAATTTATCCCATATGTAATTTTTTCACCTACAAAAAATTAGTTTCTCGGTGAATTACTGCCCATTTACTGACAATTTACCGACAAACAATTACCGAATATTTTCCGACCAAAATAAATTGGTCAGTAAATGATCTCAAAATGGTCAGTAATTACCGATAAAATTGCAACCAATAACCGCCCACATTTTTTTTAATATCATTGGTCCGTAAATGGTCTCCAAATGATCAATAATAACCGACAAAATTATGACAATAAACGGCGACATTTTTTTAATATCATTGGTCTATAAATGGTCTCCAAAAGTAGTACCAACCTTTTGGAAATCATTTACTGACTAGTGATATTAAAAAATTTTGGTCAGTTTTTTGTCTCAATTTGGTCGGTAAATTAATTAGTAAATATTTTTTTGCCATTTTGAGTTTGATATCTTACTTATATATATATATATCAAGATTACGAAACAAAAGAAAAGTATAATAGTGCATGCATATTATATAAATATAGTAAAAAATAATTTAAACAACCAAACTAATATTTATACTACATCTATATAGTAAATAAGTCAAGAGAAAGTAAAAACATGAATTCCCAAATCCAAGTTTTAGACAAAAAAAGTATGCAATACACTCAATCATCCAACCTAGTGTCATAATCATGATGCTGAGATGTATATTGGTCTGGATGGTGTGATGTTAGATACTGAGGTAGAGCTATCTGCTGCTGCTAATCCTGATGTGGTTGTTGTAGGTGCTGTTGTAAGTGATAGAGTAGATGCTGTAGCTGGAGCATTATGCCGAACAATCCGAGGTAGATCAATAGGGTTGAACTGGAGCCCTCCTTCCTAAAACATCTTTGTAAGCAAGTCAAAATGCATATGCAACTCATTTTATCCTATATATGTACATATACATATATACTGATATATATGTACAAGTACTTACATAAAGTAGAGGGTAAATATCTATTATGGAGAATGAACATCAAACAGCTAGATATTCTGTCATAAGCATAATAAAAATATGAACAAACACCTTAACCAGGGCTTCAAAAATCATCTTTGTTTGTTCGAAATTGCAAACACAAGGCACAAGAAATTTGCAACTAGATTTTACAGGATGAAAGTTTAATAACTACATACATACATACATATAGTGAATAAAGTATAAACTATCCATGAAATTGAAGTTGCTTTCTCTCCCTTAGCTCCTCCAGTAACCATCTTTCAGATATGACAATGCTTTCCTAGTCGTGGTGCAGCATGTCTAGTGAAAAATCCTCTATTCTATAAGCTTCGTATGGAAAATATTATAGTACCATATCGGTATGAAAATTAAACAAGTCAATCAAATCAAAATAAATAGATAAACAAATAGACTAACAAATAGACAGGTAGATAGACAGATAGATAGAGAGACCGATAGACAGAAAGATAGATAGACCGATAGACAGAAAGATAGATAGACCGATAGACAGAAAGATATACAAATAGGCAAATAGATAGAAAAATAGATAGACAGATAGACAAACAGATGATAGACTGATAGATAGAGATATAGATAGATAGACAGATAGATAGATAGATAGATAGACAAACACAGATAAATAGATAGAGAAACACATAGATAGATAGACGTATTTATTGATAGACGGATTAAAATATAGATAGATAGATATATACACTGGCAAATAGATAGATAGACTCACAGACATATAGTCAGAGAGAAAAAATATACAGATAGATAGATAGATAGACTGATAGATAGGCAGACAAATAGACAGACGAAGAGATAGATAGATAGATAGACAGACAGAGAGATAGAATGATAGATAAATAGACAAATAGACAAACATATAGATAGATAGATAGATAGGCCACAAATATAAAGGCAGATAGATAGACATATAAACAGATAGATTGACATTTAGATTGATAGGCAAATAGACAATAGATAGACAGACAGATAGATAGGCAGTAGTCAGACAGATAGAAGGTCAGATCGACACACTTAGATAGAAGAAAGATACATAGGCAGATAAATAGACAGATAGATAGATATATAGATAGATAGTAGACAGACATAAAGATAGACAAATAGAAAGATGGATAGATAGACTGATAGAGAGACAGATAGACATACAGACAGACAGACAGACAGATAGATAGATAGATAGACAAATAGACAACCAGATAGACAAACAAATTGATAGATAGATAGATATACAGATAGACAGACAAATTGATCGACAAATAGACAAATATATAGACAAATAGATAGACAGAGAGACATACATATAGACAGACAAAAATATAGATAGAAAGAAACACAGACAAATAACCAGATGGATTCACAAAAAGATAGAGTGACAAATTTATAAACAGATAGACAGACAGATAAACAAATAGATAGACTGACATATAGATAGACAGATAGATAGAGTGTTTGACAGATATATATAAAGACTGATATATAGATAGATCGATAGACAGATAGATAGAAAGACAGACAGATAGATAGATTGGTAGATAGACAGAAAAATAGACAAACAGATAGTTTGACAAATAGAAAGATAAATAGATAGCTAGTTTGAAATACATAATGACATATAGATAGACAGATAGATAGAAAGTCAAATAGATAGACAAATAAATAGACAAATAAACATACACAAAGATAGGTAGATTGATAGATAGATAGACAAATAGAAAGACAGATAACAGATAGACAGATAAACAAATACACAAACAGATAAACAGATAGATAGATAAAGATATAGACACACAGATAGAATAATAGATAGATATGCATATAGATAGATAGATTGATTGATTGATTGACAGATAGACAGACTAGACAGATAGATAGACAGACAAACAAATAGATATACAAGCAAATAGATAGACAGAAATATATATATATATAGATAGATAAACATATAGATTGACAAATAGATAGACAAATAGACACACAGATAGATAGATAGATAAATAGATATATAGATAGATAGAAAGGCATATAGATGCACAGATAGAAAGATTAATAGTTAGATAGATAGATAAATAAAATATAGATAGATAGACAAATAGACAAACAGATAGAATATAGATAGATAATTAGATATCAAATAGGTTGACAAATAGATAAACAGACATATAGACCGACAGATAATAGATAGACAGACAGACAAATAGACAGATAGGAAGACATAAAGACAAAAAAATAGACAAAAAATAGATAAATAGATATACAGACAAATAGATAGATATACATATACATAAAAAGATAGACATAGACATTGACACACAGAAAGAAAGACATATAGATAGAGAGATTGAGAGAGAGATAGACAGACAGATAGACAGATAGGTTAGCCTACATATAGACATACAAATAGATAGATTGTTAGATAGATTAATTGATTGATAAGCAGATAGATAAATACATAGACAAATAGAAAACAAATAGATAGATAAACAGAGATATAGATTGATAGATATACAAACAGATAGATATATAGACAGATAGATAAATAGATAGACATACATAAAGATAGATAGATAGACTGATAGATAAACAAATAGACAGACAGATAGATAGATAGATAAATAGATAAATAGAAAGATAGACATATAGATTGACAGATAGACAAAAACATAGACAGACAGATATATAGATAGATTTACACACAGATAGATAGATAGTTAAAAAGATTAATAGATAGATAGACAAATAGATAGATAAATATAGACATAGACAGACATATAGATAAATAGATAAACAAATAAATAGATATATAGATAGACAGAAAAAAGATGACAGATAGATAGTTAGATTGATAGACAAATAGTTAGACAGATAGACAAACAGATAGATAGACAGATATATAGATAGATATATAGATAGAAAGACAAATATATATACACCCATATAGATAGACAAATAGACAGATAGATTGATTTAGATATTTAAAAATAGATATATAGATATATAGATTGATTGATAGATAGACAAATAGATGGCCAGATAGGCAGGTAGATCGATAGAATGATAGATAGATAGATAGACAAATAGATAGACAGATAGATAGATTGGTTAGAGAAATAGGTAGATAGATAGAAAGACATATAGAGACATAGATAGTCAAATAGATATACTTTATAAGATAGGCAAATAGAATAAAATATAGATATATAGATAAATAGACAGACAGATAGACATAAAGATAACATACAGATTGATAGACGGATAGACATAAAGATAGACATAGAGATTGACACACATATAGAAACATAGATTGACAGATTGATAATAAACAGACAAATAGATAGATATACAGACAGATAGGCAAATAGATAGAGTTACATATAGATTTACTGATAGATAGACTGTTAGAAAGTCAAATATTTAGACAGATAGATTGACAAATATACAAATAGACAGACAACAATTAGATATATAGATAGATATATAGATAGAAAGATAAAAGATAGATAAATAAATAGACAGATAGATAGACAGAAAGTCACAGATAGATAGATAGATAGTTAAACAAACAAATAGATAAACAAACAGATAGATAAATAAAGAAATAGATAGACAAATAGACAAAAAAATAGACAAACAAATAGACAGTTAGATAGAAAATCAGATAGATAGATCGAAAGTTAGACAGACAAATAGACAAATAGATAAACAAACAAATAGATATATAGATTGACAAACATATAGATATATAGATAGATAGACTAAAAGATAAATAGATAGATAGAGAAACTGATATATAGATAGATAGATATATTTATAGATAGATAGACAAAAACATAGGCAGATAGAAATATAGATACATAGATATATAGATAGACATTTTGATAGGTGAGACAAATATGTAGAAAGATAGAGAAAGATTTAAATAGATAGATCAACATATAGATAAATAAATAGATAGATAGATAGATATACAAATAGATAGTCAGAAAGATAGATAGACTGATAGATAAAAAGATTGTTAGACAAATAAACAAATAGATAGACAGACAGATAGACAAATAGATAGATATATAGATAGACATATATATAGAATGATAGAAAAATAGATAAAGATGCATATAGACAAACAAATATAAAGATTGATAGATACATAAATAGATAGACAGATAGATTGATAGATAGATAGTTAGATAGTTAGATAGACATATTGATAGAAAGATTGATAGACAAAATCACAAACATATAGATAGATAGATATATAGAAATACAGATAGATATACAGAAAGATATAGATAGATAGACAGATAGATAGACAGATAGATAGACAGATAGATAGACAAATATATAGACAGCCATATAGATAGGTAGATAGGTGAGAAGAATATTCAGACAGACAGATAGACAGATATATAGATAGATAGATAGACATATAAATTTAGATAGATAGATAGACAGATTGATAGACAGATATTTAGACATATAGATAGACATATAGACAAACATATATACAAACAAAGAGACTAAAATATAGACATATAGATAGATAGACTGATAGATAGACAGAAAGATAGTAGATAGATAGATAGATAGACAAAATAGACAAATAGATAGATCAACATATAGATAGATAGATACGTAAACATAAAATAAATAAAAAGATAAATAGATTGAAAAAAAGACAGGTAGACAGGTGAGAAGAATATTCAGACAGACAGACATATAGATAGATAGATAGATAGGCATAGAAATTTAGATAGATAGATAGACAAATTGACAGGACAGATATTTAGACATATAGATAGACATATAGACAAACATATATACAAACAAAGAGACTAAAATATAGACATATAGATAGACAGACTGATAGATAGATAGAAAGATAGAAGATAGATAGATAGATAGACAAAAAAATAGACAGATAGATAGACATACATATAGATACACAAATAGATAGATAGATAGATAGATAGAAAAATAGACAAACAGATAGATCAACATATAGATAGATAGATACGTAAACATAAAATAAATAGAAAGATAAATAGATAGAAAAAAAGACAGGTAGATAAAGAGATAGACAGAGAGATAGACATGTAGATAGACAGACAAATATGCAAATAGATAGAAAGGCAAATAGACACATAGATAGACTGACATAGAGATGGAAAATTAGACAGACATATAGAAAGACAGATTGATAAATAGATAGATAGACAAAAAGATAGACAGATTGACAGATAGACAGATAAACAAATAGAAAAATTGAGACATAGTCAGATAGATAAACAAACAAATAGATAGATAGAGAGACAGATAGTTAGACAGACAAAAAGATACACATACAGATAGACATATAGATAGACAAACAAATAGATAAATAGATAGACTGATAGAGAGACACACAGATAGACAAACAGATAGACAAACAGATAGACAGATATATATATAAAGACTAAAAGATAGATTAATAGAAAGATAGAAATATAGATAGATATACAGACAAATAGATAGATAGATAGATAAAAAAATACATAAATAAGTAGATAGACAGATAGACAGACAGATACATAGATAGATATATAGATATATTCACATATAGATAGACAGATACGTAGATAGATAGTTAGATAGATAGATAGATAAATAGATATACCGAGTGATAGAAAGATAAATAGACAAACAAATAGACAGACAAATTGAAAGACACAATCACATACATATTGATAGAACGATAGACATATAGATAGACAGATAGACAGACAAAAATATACACAGAATTATAGATAGACAGATAGATAGACAAAAATATAGACAGAATTATAGATAGACAAATAGATAGATAGACAAATAGACAGACAGATAGACACACAGATAGATAGATAGATTGATTGACATATAGGTAGATAGATAGAAAAACAAATCAAAGAATAGT
This sequence comes from Sapria himalayana, assembly GCA_029783825.1. Lineage (NCBI taxonomy): Eukaryota > Viridiplantae > Streptophyta > Magnoliopsida > Malpighiales > Rafflesiaceae > Sapria > Sapria himalayana. Next base: position 72,080 of record JAREIK010000701.1, on the reverse strand, counting down.
TAGATATATAAATAGATAGATAGATACACATATAGTAAGATAGACATATAGATAGATAATTAGATAGACAAAAAGTCAGTCGGATAGATAGAAAAATAAACAAAAACATATATAGATAGATAGATAGACAAATACATAGACAGACACCTAGACAGACATATAATTAAATAGACAAATAGACATACAGATAGATAGTCATATAGAAAGACAGATAGATAGTCATATATACAGATAGATAAATAGACAGATAGGTGAAACGAATAGATAGATAGATAATTAGACACACAAATAGACACATATATAGACAGACAGATAGGCAGATAAATAGACAAACAGATAGATATGAAAATAAACAAATAGATATACAAATAAACAAGTAGATAGACAGACAGATAGGTGAGACAAATAGATAGAGAGATAGACAGATATATAGATAGAGAGATAGACAGATATATAGTTAGAAAGATAAATAGACAGATAAAAAGATAAATAGACAGACAGGTAGACAAACAGATAGATGGACAAATAGTTAGACAGATAGATAGATAGATAGATAAACAGATAGATAGATTCATAGATAGAAAGTTAGATAAATAGACATATAAACAGATAGATAGACACAGAGATAGAGATACAGATTGATTGACTGATAGATAGACATATAGACAGGTATATAGATAGATAGATAGATAGATCGATCGAAAAAATAGACAGACAAATAAATAGAAAGATAGACATATAGATAGATAGATAGATAGATAGATAGACAGTTAGATAAATAAACAAATTGTCAGACAGATAGACAAATAAATAGATAAACATATAGATAGACAGATAGATAGATAGATAGACAGATAGATAGACAGATTGATAAAAGGATAGATAGATATACAGACAGATAGATAGACAAATAGGTGAGACAAATACGTAGATAGATAGACACATAGATAGACACACAGATAGTCAGAAAAATAGACAAACTTATAGGCATCTATCTAATTATCTATCATTCTATCTATCTATATGCTATCTGCCTATCTGAATATTTTTTTTATCTACCTATTTTTCTATCTATCAATCTATTTGTCGATCTATAAATCAATCTATATGTCTAACTATTGATATATGTATATGTCTTTATTTCTATCTATCTAATTATCTATCTATCAATCTATCTATCTATATATTAGTCTATCTATGTATATGTCTATTTGTCTATCTATATATCTTTCCATCTATATATCTCTCTATATGTATATCTATCTATCTATCTATCTACATATTCGTTTGTCTGAATTTTTGCATATATGTCGATTTGTATATCTGCCTATCTATATATTTATTTATTTGTCTGTCTATCTAATTATCTATTTTTCTATCTGTTTAACAATCGATCACTTGAACTTTCTATCTTTCTATTTGTCCATCTTTTTATCTCTCTATCTGTCTATCTATCTATTTATCTATCTATCTATGTTTCTTTCTTTCTATCTATCTATCTATATGTCTATCTATCTATCTATCTATCTATCTCTATATATGCTTATATGTATATTTGTATCACTATCTATCTATATATCATTGTCTCTATCTATATATCTATATATCTATCTATCTTTCTATTTGTCTATCAATCTAACTATTAATCTATATATATCTATCTATATGTATATTTATCTATCTAACTATCAATGTATATTTATATCTATCTATCTTTATATCTATCCATGTGTCCATCTATCTATGTATCTATATGTCCAGCTATCTATCTATATATCAATCTGTTTGTCTATCTATCTATATATCAATCTAGCTATTTATATGTCTATTTTCCTATCTATATATCTGTCTATCAATATATCTGTCTATCTATATATCTGTCTATTCATTTATCTATCTATCTGTGTATCTGTCTATCTATGTATATGTATAGCTGCCTATCTATTTATCTATCTATCTCTATATATATATATCTTCTTATCTATCTATATGTCTATCTATCTATCTATCTATCTGAATAATCAATCAAACAATCTGTCTATCTATCAAAATGTCAATCTGTCTATCTATCTATCTATCTAATTATCTACCTCTTTATCTATCTATCTATCTATCTATCTATATATCTATCTATTTGTCTTTCTATCTGTCTGTCTGTCTATCTTTTTATCTACCTACCTACCTATCTATCTATATGTCTATATAACTATTTCTCAATCAATCAATCTATCTACCTATCTATTTGTCTAACTATCTATCTGTCTATCTGTGTATCTACTGATTTGCCTATCTACCTATCTATCTATCTATCTTTTTATCTATCTTTCTCTCTATCTATTTATTTATCTATTTTTCAATCAATCTATCTATTAATCTAACTATCTTTCTATATATCTATCTATATGTATATCGATATATCTGAATTTCTTTTTTTCAATAAATGTAAATATGTCTATCTATCTATATGTGTATATGTTTATATGTCTATTTGTATAATTATCTAACAATCTTGGTATCTATCTATCTGTCTATCTATTTTTGTATCTATCTATCTATCAATCTATCTTTGTATTTGTTTTTTTGTCTAACTATCAATCTATATATCTATTAATCTATCTACTATCTATCTATATTCTATCTTTATGTATATCTGTCTAACTATCAATCTATATATCTATCTATCTTTCTATATATCTGTCTATCATTCTATATATCAATCAATTTATCTATCTATCTATCTATCTTTTTTTCTATATATTTATCTATCTGTATATGTGTCTATCATACTATCTATCTTTTTTTATCTCTATATATATGTCTATGTGTCTTTCTATTTATATATCTATCTTTCTGTCTATTTGTCTATCTATCTATCTATATGTCAATCTACCTATATATCTATCTATCTAGCAGTCTATCTATTTATCTGAATATATGTCTAGTTGTCTATCATACTTTCTACCTATTTGGAAATCTATCTATAAGCCTATATGTGTATGTGTCTATCTCTCAATCTATCAATCTATCTAACTATCTTTCTTTCTATCATTCTATCTATCTATCTATTGCATTATATATCTATCTAGTTATCTGTCTATCTGTCGATTTGTCTATTTGTCTAATTGTATATATGTTTATCTATCTGTCTGTCTATCTGTCTGTCTATCTATCTATCTATCTATCTATCTATGTGTTTGTTTATCTGTCTATCTACTTATCTACCTATCTACCTATCTACCTATCTGACTATCTGCCTATCTGTCAATCTATATATATGTCTATATGTCTATCTATCTATCTGTTTATTTTCTATCTGTCTATTTATTTATCTATCTACCTATCTATCTGTCTATTTATAAATTTGTTTGTTGATTTATCTATCAATCTGTATATCTTTTAGTCCGTCTATCTATCTATCTTTCTATCTATCTATTTGCCTATTTGACTATCTCTCTATCTATAAATCTATCTATATGTTAATCTATCTATCTGTGTTTATGTCTATATGTATATCTGCATAACTATCGATCTATCTATTTATCTATTTGTCTGTCTATCTATCTATCTATATTTCTATCTGCCTATCTATCTATCTATCTATCTAACTATCAATCTATATATCTATCTTTCTATGTATCAATCTATATGTCTGCCTATCTGTCTAACTATCAAAATTTATTTCAGTCTATATATATATATATATATATATCTATTTGTTTATCTATCTATCTTTCTATTTCTTTATATGTCTATCTATCTATCTGTCAGATCTGTCTATTTATCTATCTATCTATTTGTCTATCTATATTTTTATCTAACTATCTATCTATTTGTCTATCTATCTATCTATCGATCTGTCTATCTATATATATGTCGATTTTTATATTAGTCTATTAATCTATTATTCTATTAGTCTATCTATCTAACTATCTATATCTCTATCTATCTAACTATGTATCTATCTATCTATCTATCTGTATGTATGTCTATCTATCTATCTATCTATTTGTCTATTTATCTATCTATGTATCTATTTATCTATCTATTTTACTATATGTCAATCTGTCAATTTGTCTATATGTCTATCTATCTATAAGTATATTTGTCTATCTATCTATCTATCTATCATTCTATCTATGTGTTTATGTGCCTATGTGTCTATCTATCTATCTGTCTATCTACCAATCTATCTATATGTCTATCTTTCTATCTATTTGTCTTCTGTCTATCTGTCTTGCTATCTATCTATCTATCTTTCTTTCTATATTTCTACTAGTCTATCTATCTACTTATCTATCTGTCTATTTTTATATATGTCTATCTATATATATGTCAATCTATCTATCTATTTAACTTAGTACCTATTTATCTATCCGTGTGTCTATCTATCTATTTGTCAATCTATTTATTTTTCTATCTATCTATCTATCTATATAATTATCTATCTATCTATATATCTATTTGTATATTTATCTATCTGCCTATCTGCCTATCTGCCTATTTTCCTAAATATCTTTGTATCTATTTATATAACTATCTGTTTGTCTGTCTTTCTATCTATCTATATATCTATCTTTGTATATTTCTCTTTGTGTATCTATCTATCTACCAATCTGTCTATCTCTCTATCTGTCTATCTATATATACATCGAACTATCTTTATATTTGTCTATCTATCTTTATATCTATTTATCTACGTGTCTATTTTTCTATCTTTCTATCTTCTTATATGTCTATATGTCTATCTGTCTATTTGACTATTTTCTGTAAGTCTATTTGTCTATCTATCTTTCTACCTATCTGTAAATCTATTTATAAGCCAATATGTCAATGTTTCTATATTTTAATCAAACAATATGTCTAACTATCTATCTACCTATTATTCTATCTTTATATCTTTTTATCAGTCCATATGTCTATCTATATATTTTTATATATGACTATTAGTCTATATGTCTATATATCTACATATCTAACTATTAATCTAACATTCTATCAATTTGTTTATCTATCTATATGACTATCTATTTATCTATCTGTCTATCTATTTGTCTATCTATATAACTTTCTCTCTGTCTATCTGTCTATATGTGTATTTTTCTATTTGTCAATCTATCTATCTATCTATCAATTTATCTATATGTGTATCTGTCTATCTGTTAATTTTTCTATCTGTCTGTATGTCAATTTTTTATTTATTTAACTATCTATCTATCTATATGGTATATCTGTCTATTTCTCTATCTATATATCTTTTTATCAGTTTATCTCTTTTTTTATCTACTTATCTTTGTGTTAACCTGTCTATCTGTGTATCTATCTATGTGTCTATCTATCAATTTAACTATAAATCTATCTGTATATTTGTCTATCTACCGATCTATATATCTATCAATTTGTCTATCTACCGATCTGTATATCTATCAATTTGTCTATATTTCAATCTGTATATCTATCTATCTATCTATATGTCTATCTATCTATCTATCTGTCTATCTATATAACTGTCTATCTAAATATGTGCATATTTATGTATCTAACTTCTGTCTATCTGTCTATCTATCTATCCATTATTTATTTATCTATTTTTTGTCTATCTATCTTTTGTTTATCTATTTTTATATCTATATGTCTATGTATCTATCTATCTATATTTCTTTTTATCTGTCTATCTGTATATTTGTCTATCTATCAATTTGTCTATCTATCTATCTATCTATCTATGTTTCTGTCTATCTATATATATATTTATTTGTATATCTGTCTATGTGTTTATCATACTATGTGTATATCTACTTATCTATCTTTTGTATATGTCTCTATCTATCAATTTGACTATTTTACTATCTTTTTATTTTTGTCTATTGATCTTTTGTTTATCTTTTTTTTTAGTGTTATTTATTAGTTATAACCCTCTCTTTTGGTGGAGGAATACCATTTTTACAAACTAACATCTACCCTTATCCCTATTACACCCAATATTTAAGAAAATCTTTAACATTTAGATCAAACTAAGTGTATAAATTTAAACGGAAATGTTATTGAGGTCTTGAGATCTTCCTTTAAGCTTTGAGAAGTTCATTCTTTCTAATGAAACCATGGCTGAATCTTTATTCGTATAGTAAAGATAAGTGCAGTCTTTTTCAAGAGTCCATGTCTCTTCCGCGTCTTTTAAGGTGAGACCTTTGATTTGGAATTCTTCTTGTGATGTTACACTTTGAGAGATGCTAGAATGCTATCGCTTTTTTAGAGTATCCCACCTTGAATATCAGCATTACATCTTTTAAATTCTGCTTTGTAATAAATATTCATCAATTTCTGGAAATTCCAACCAGAAAAACTAGAAAATTCAGCAGCAGACTCCCTCCTTAAGCTGTAAGAGTTCCCTGCTTGGCTGCCTCCCTCCTTGCTTTTTAAGCTTTGATCTTCCTTTACTCTACTATTACTTCTTTACATGAATTACATACTTAGCACAACTCAACTAAAAATTTACAGACTTCCAGCTTTTCTAAAATAACACAGACCTCATAAAAACACAGACTTCCAGAAAATACAACATTCTAAAAAAAAAAAAAAAACAGACTCCATACACCTATAATAAGAAAAGAAAACTAAAAGACAGCAGGCACTACGTCCAGCTTTATGTCATTTTCCTCTACTTAGTTACCTGCAAGAAAGAGCTACATGCATATATATAATCTACTCTATTATTCAATACCCCGTCTTGCTCCTTCTAATTAGTCCTGCAATGTTACTGTACATTTTTTTTATTAAAGTTGTAAAACAGCAACTGTACTGTAATTTTGAGCCCTCTGCAGTGTTATTGTTTTTTAATAAGCAACCTGCAGTGCATGAAAGTATATTTCTGTTTTAATAAGCAAAAATACCCCTAAACCTGCAGAAAGATCATATTTGTTTTTAAAACAGAAACATTACTTACTAAAGCCTGCCGTGTTACTGTATTTTTGAGCCCCCTAAACCTGCAGTCTTACCAATCTGTACTACAATGTATCCCAACCATCATAGCAACATCCCTTAGGACCAGGATGAGACTATGAAGATATGAACTTTAATCTGTTTCAGCATTATACATAGAATACCAGAATAAACACAAGAAAATCCTTATAACTAAAAATTATTATTTTTAATTTTTCTAATATAAGGAAAATCCATGCTATCTAATTTTATAATACCAAAATACTTTTTTGGTAAATAATCTACTTTATACTCGTGATCTCCTCTCTTCCTACCATCTTTAGATAATGCATCAGCCAAAGCGTTAGCTTCTCTGAAGATGTGTTTTATAGTGAAATCTAATGAATTTATGTCATGCAGAATTTCTTCTATCTCATTTTCATATTTCCACATAATTGACTGTATTTTAATTAGATTTACAACTATTTTTGAATCAATTTGAATATCTACATTCTTGATATTTAAGTTTTTACATATTCTTATTCCTTCTTTTAGTGCTAATATCTCGGCATGTAAAGCCGACGATGCTTGCAATCTTCTAGTGAAAGCTAAAATTAACTTCCCCTCCGAGTTTCTAATTGCTCCCCCTCCTCCAGCTTCCCCCATATCTCTATCGAAACTACCATCTGTATTTAAGGTAAACACACCTCTTGCAGGTTTTTCCCATTTTATGCTAATTATTTTAAACTGCTTAAGTGGTTTTTCTTTTAGATTCCAAAACTGTAAGGTATCCTTATCCATCTTTGAACCTTGTGTTTTTATAGGGCATATCTCTGAAATTTTTCTTGTTTCTTCTTTTATTTCTTTCCAGATATCTTCCACCATCATATTATACCCTTCGAATCTACTTTTATTCCTAGCTTTCCAAATGCACCAAATGACTATTGGTGGAACATTGCTTTTAATCCATTTCTGTGCCATGCTAGGAACATTTGAATTACACCATTTTTTTAACCTGCAACTTAGAGGGAGATGTTCATATTTTATCTGCATTTCTGATGCTAATCTTTTCCATATTTCTGCAGCTACTTTTCCTTCTGAAAATAGGTGATCTAATGTTTCAATCTCATTTAAGCAACATTCACATCTAGAAACTAGCTGAATACCTTTCTGCTTTAAATTATTATCAATTGGGATAATATTAGATAAAACTTTCCACATAAAAGTTTTAATTTTTTGTGGATTGTCATTATTCCAAGCCCATTTAAATAATATTTGTTCTTTTTTCTTTTTTCTTAAGACATTTTTCACTGTTTTAAGCGAAAATGTGCCCTCCGGAGATAAGGTCCATCTCCATCCTTTTTTCGTCTGTTTAGAGTAATTTTCCACTAAATCTCTTTGTTTAAGCATTTGATTCCAAACCTGTGAACTCCTACTTTTATTTTTTATTTTATTAATGTCATCCTTTATGCAGTACTTTGCCCTCATAAATTTAGACCATAAGCTTTCATTTTCTTTTAAATTCCACCATTTCTTGCTAGCCCCTGCTTTGGCTAAGTCAATGATGTTGACAAAGCCTAAACCAGCTTCTTGGAAAGGATAACATAAATCTCTCCATTTTTTCCAATGAAGTTTGTGTTTACCCTCTTTTTTACCCCACAAAAAATTGGCTAATTCTTTTTCAATTTCTTTTATAAATTTGATTGAAGGCTGCGTGATCATAATATTATGCATTATTAAACTTTCTAAAACATATTTTATAAGGGTTATTCTGCCCCCCATACTTAGATATTCTACTTTCCATCCTACAATTTTCTTTTTTAATTTATTTATTAGAAGCGCTAAGTATTCTGTCTTGAACTTTCCTTCATAAATCGGGCAACCTAGATAAATCATTTCTCCTTTTTTGTGAGAGAAACCTGTGATATTTTTAATTCTATGTGATAATGCAGTTGGGGCTTTATAAGATATCATATATTGACATTTTCTTTTGTTTAATTTTTGACCTGTTTCTTCCTCCATGCATTTTAATAAATCTATCAGGTTACTTAATGATTTACTGCATCCATTAGTGAATATCATTACATCATCTGCATATGCTAAACAACTTACCAGGGGTCTGTTTTTTGGCTGTCTAAAAGTACCTAAAAGACCATTTAACATTTTATTTTTAAGATTAACTATCAAGAGTTCTAGATAAATATTAAATAGTGATGGCGATAGCGGGTCACCTTGTCTTAAACCTCTAACTGGCTTTATTTCCTTTCCTACTTTCCCATTTGTTATAATTCTAGCCCATGTGTTTGATATACATCTGTATATCAGATCTATCCATGTCTCAGAGAAACCCATTTTTCTCATCGTTGAACAGAGAATACTCCATTCAACTCTATCAAATGCTTTGGAAAGATCTAGCTTAATTAATACATTATTACCTCTTGTTTTAGTACTTATTTCTCTGCACATTTCTTTTGTCAAGCAGATATTATCCATAATCAATCTATTTTTCATAAAACCAGTTTGTTCTTCAGAAATAATTTTTGGTAATAGCAATGCTAATCTATTTTGTAGAATTTTGGCTAAAATTTTATATATTGAATTACAAAGACTAATTGGCCTAAAGTCCTCTCCTTTCTGTGGATTTTCCACTTTCGGAATGAGAATTAAATGAAAACTACCCCATTTCTTACCTATATCAGCTCCACAGAATATACTATTTATGGCTTTTTCTAAATCTTTTTTTATTATTTCCCAGCAAATCTGAAAGAAGCAATTGTTCCAACCTTCTGGGCCAGCTGCACTGTCTTTATTCATACTAAAAATTGCATTTCTAATTTCTTCTTCTTCAGGGAATTTTGTTAGCATATTATTATCATCTGAAGAAATTTTATTCTCTATATTTTGTATAAGTGTGTTGCCTTTTAGCTCTCTTATTCCACCTAAGTGATTCTCAAAAAACTTTGTAAAATAATTTTCTATATCTAAGTCTTTTTCAAGCCATACATTTTCATTGTTTTTTATTCCCCTAATTCTATGTTTTTGAGATTTTAGTTTAGCCACTTTTTGAAAAAATTTTGTGTTTTTATCTCCTTCTTTCAACCATTTAATTTTCGCTTTTTGTTTCTAGAAAGCTTCTTCCATTAACAGTTTTAATTTTAATTCCGCTTGTGCCTTGCTAAGAGTTCTTCTATTGATTATACTTTGGTCTGTTTCAAATTTTAATTCACTTTTTAGTACTAGCTCTTCTGCATCTTTTATATTTTTAATTATATTTCCAAATATTTCATTATTCCACTTTTTTAATTCAACCTTTAGTCTACTCAATTTATTATTTAGAATTTGAATCGGATTTCATGAAACTTCAAGATTCCAGGAGTCCTTTATCTTATTCAAGAATTCATGATGTAAGCACCAAGAATTTTGAAATTTAAAAGAACCTCTTGTGTAAATTATTCTTTTAACAGAAATCAATAATGGACTGTGATCAGAGTAGGATCTATTTAAATGATTAACCTCTATAGAGCCAAACTGTTCTAACCATTTAAGGTTAAATAAGACCCTGTCTAATCTAGCCCATATTGTGCCCTTCTTTTTCCAGTTATTGCACCATGTGAAAGATGAGCCATTAAATTTGGCTTCTATTAGATTAGTATTATTTATTGTGTCATTAAATTGAGCCATTCCTCTCTTATTTGGTGATCTACCACCCTTCTTTTCATTAAAATTTCTAACCGTATTGAAGTCTCCACCTATTATCCAGGGCTTATTTTCTAGGGCAGTTTTTCTCATTTCCTCCCATAATTCTTTTCTCTCCTCTTTTTTATTTTTGGCATAAACTATCGTTATTATTTCATTTTCATTTTGACTTAGACTCAGGTTTATTAATTGATTAGTATCTTTTAATATTTTTATGTCCAAATTATTTTTCCACAATATCCAGATTTTACCATTATTATTAGAGTAACCATGATTAAATCCTAAAATAGTTTTATAGTATTCTAGTTGAGTTTTATCCACCATCGGTTCAGCTATTAAAACAAGATTAATTTTATGCATGTATATTAGTTTTTTCAATCTATTCCTTGAAGGGGAGTTTGCAATTCCCCTTATATTCCAATAAATGTAATTATACATTCTTTATGGATTTAGCTTGCGCTCTAGTAGTGTATTTGGTCTCATATATTTTATTTAAGTGTTTTTTCATTTTCCTTGGTTTTTTAAGTGAGCTTAATTCTCCTCCTTTCTCCACTTTCCATTCTCTATTTACTTGATAGCCATTATTTTTAACTCCTCAATTGCCCAATCTTTATTTCCCATTTTTTGTTTTGCTTTAGAATTATCTATATTTATATCATCTTTAGTTGTTCTTTGCTTTAGTTCATTTTCCTCCACATCCGTATAGAGAGAGGTCAAACTTTTTATTTCAAATTCTTCCTCAGAGTCCTCTTCAGCAAGGACAGCCCAGCTTTTATTTTTTTGGAAATTAGTTTTCATTTGAACTCTAGTTCTTTTATTTAATTCTGAAATTTTTCTAATCAACTCCCTCCTCTTCCTCTCTTCTATTTCTGCCCTTTCATCTTCTATATTCGGTTTGTTATATTCAATTAATTTTAGTTCTTCTACCTTACCATTCTGAATATCTAATTGAGCAGTGTATGAATTCTGTGGTTTTATTTGATAAATCAAATCTCCTCTTCTACCTACTGCCATTTTTCTTTCCTTTCCTCTTTCCTCTTGTTTTAGCTTATCATCTATTCTTTTCTTGTTCACTAAACATGCTTCTAAACCATGACCCATCTTTTTGCAGCAAGAGCAGAATGGAGGGAGGTATTCTGGAATGATTTGTTGCCAAAATCCCCCTCCATCTATAGTTCCAATCCAGATACGATTGGGTAATGGTTTCTATAAGTCCAGCTCAACACAAACACGTGCAACACTCGGTCTAGAGAGTGTTGAAGTAGCACCATCAAGAAGAAGATGAGAGCCAAGCAAACAAGCAATACGGTATAAAGCATACTTATCAAATAGATGAATCGGAAGCATGGGAAACAGCAGCCATACCGGGGCCAAGGAGGATTCTTCCTTCGTCGTGAATTTAGGGGTCCATCTGAACATTCTCGTGGGATAGCCCATGATATACCAGACGCCTTTCAACCATAGACGAT